>JAQZBX010099362.1:0-11483 GCA_029593785.1 Cabassous unicinctus
TTCAAAAGGCCATTCCACCATTCTATTAATCCAGCTGCTTCATGGTAATGGGGAACATGGTAAGACCAGTGAATTCCATGGGCATGTGCCCATTCCCACACATCATTTGCTGTGAAATGGGTTCCTTGATCAGAAGCAAAGCTGTGTGGAATGCCATGGCGGTAGATAAGACATTCGGTAAGTCCACGGATGGTAGTTTGGGAAGAAGCATTGCATGCCGGAAATGCAAACCCATAGCGAGAGTATGTGTCTATTCCAGTTAAAACAAATTGCTGCCCCTTCCATGGTGGAAGTGGCCCAGTGTAGTCAACCTGCCACCAGCTAGCATGCTGGTCACCTTGAGGAATGGTGCCATATCGGGGGCTGAGTGTGGGTCTCTGCTGCTGGCAGATTGGGCATTTAGCAGTGGCTGTAACCAAGTTAGCCTTGGTGAGGGGAAGTCCATGTTGCTGAGCCCATGCATAACCTCGATGTCTACCTCCATGGCCACTTTGTTCATGAGCCCATTGGGCAATGACAGGAGTGGCTGGGAAAGAGGCTGAGCATTAGCCACAGAGCAGGTCATCTTATCCACTTGATTATTGAAATCTTCCTCTGCTGAAGTTACGCTCTGGTGAGCATTCGCGTGGGACACAAATATGTTTATGTTTTTTGCCCACTTAGAAAGGTCTATCCACATACCTCTTCCCCTGACCTCCTTGTCACCAATTTTTCAATCATGATCCTTCCAAGTCCCTGCCCATCCAGCCAAACCATTGGCAGCAGCCGATGAATCAGTGTGCAAACGCACCTCTGGCCATTTCTTCTTCCAAGCAAAATGAACAACTAGGTGCACGGCTCGACGTTCTGCCCACTGAGAGGATTTGCCCTTACCGCTATCCTTCAAGGATGTCCCAGAAAAGGGCTGCAGTGCTGCAGATGTCCACTTTTGGGTGGTACCTGCATATTGTGCAGAACCATCTGTAAACGAGGCCCGAGTTTTCTCATCCTCAGTCAACTGATTGTAAGGGACTCCCCAAGAGAGCAAAGCTGTGGGCTGGGGAAGAGAAGGTAACATGGCAGGGATGGTGATCATGGGCATTTGGGCTACTTCCTCATGTAACTTACTTGTGCCTTGAGGACCTGCTCAAGCCCTATCTCATATATATCACTTCCACTTTATTATGGAGTGCTGCTGTGCATGCCCAACTTTATGGTTTGGTGGATCAGACAATACCCAGCTCATGATAGGCAACTCAGGTGTTATGGTAACTTGATGACCCATGGTTAAACATTCAGTCTCTACTAAGGCCCAGTAGCAAGCCAAAAGTTATTTCTCAAAAGGGGAGTAGTTATCTGCAGAGGATTGCAAAGCTTTGGCTCCAAAATCCTAAGGGTCTGCATTGTGATTCCCCTATAGGGGCCTGCCAAAGGCTCCAGACAGCATCTCTGTTTGCCACTGAAACTTCCAGCACCATTCGATCTGCTGGATCACAATGGTCCTAAGTGGTAGCGCAGCTTGCACAGCAGCCTGGACCTGTCGCAGGCCCTCTTCTTGTTCCGGTCCCCAATCAAAACTAGCAGCTTTTCTGGTCACTCGGTAAATGGGCCAGAGTAGCACACGCAAATGAGGAATGTGTTGTCTCCAAAATCCAAAGAGGCCAACTAAGCGTTGTGCCTCTTTTTTGGTCTTAGGAGAGGCCAGATGTGACAGCTTATCCTTTACTTTACAAGGGATATCTCAACATGCCCCACACCACTGGACACCTAGAAATTTCACTGAGGTGGATGGACCCTGTATTTTTGTTGGATTTATCTCCCAAACTCTCTCACGCAAATGCCTTACCAATAAATCTAGAGTCTTTGCTACTTCTTGCTCATAGGTCCTATCAACATGATATCATCAATATAATGGACCAGTGTGATGTCTCATGGGAGGGAAAGACGATCAAGTACCCTGTGGACAATATTATGACATAGGGCTGGAGAGTTGATATATCCCTGAGGCAGGGATATACCAAACTGCTTCTGGTGGTCCTTACTAATGGCAATTGAGAAAAAAGCATTTGCCAGATCAACAACTGCATACCAGGTACCAGGGGAAGTGTTGATTTGCTCAAGCAATGATACTGCATCTGGGACAGCAGCTGCAGTTGGAGTCACCACCTGGTTAAGCTTACAATAATCTACTGTCATCCTCCAAGATACATCTGTTTTCTGCACAAGCCAAATAGGAGAGTTGAATGGGGATGTGGTGGGAATCACCACCCCTGCATCCTTCAAATCCTTGATGGTGGCACTAATCTCTGCAATCCTCCAGGAATCCGGTATTGCCTTTGATTTACTATTTTGCTAGGTAGGGAGAGTTCTAGTGGCTTCCACTTGGCCTTTCCAACCATAATAGCCCTTACTCCACAAGTTAGGGATCCAATGTGGGGATTCTTCTAGTTACTGAGTATGTCTATTCCAATTATGCATCCTGGAACTGGGGAAATAACCACAGAAAGGGTCCGGGGACCCACTGGACCGAATGTGAGATGGACCTGAGCTAAAACTCCATCAATCACCTGACCTCCATAAGCCCCTACTCTGACTGGTGGACCACAGTGACGTTTTGGGTCTCCTGGAATTTACGTCACTTCTGAGCCAGTGTCTAATAATCCTCAAAATGTCTCATCATTTCCTTTTCCCCAATGCACAGTTACTCTGGCAAAAGGCTGTAGGTCTTCCTGGGGAAAGGTGGGAGGAAGATTAATTGTATAAATTTTTGGCAGTTTAGCAGGACCCTTCCCCAAGGGGACCTGGCCTTCTCATTCAAGGGGCTTGGGGTCTGTAAACTGTCTCAAGTCTGGAATTTGAGATTCTCTGGGGCCGTGATTCTCTGTGCCTGTAATTTGAGTTAGGGTTTTGTTCACTCGACCTAGAACTCTTCTGCTTATAGAGATCCAGAAGAAGTTTAGTAGACTGCCCATGTATTTCACTTCTGGGTACCCCATGATCTATTAGCTAATGCCATAACTCCATGCGACTCAGACTAAGTTCTGAGTGCTGCTTTGAATCTGCCTTTCATTATGGTAGCCATGCCCACCTTGCCTTTGGTGATTAACTGCCAATACTTTTACCAAACTGAGATCCCCATAATGTTTAAGGATTCCAATTCCATTACAGCCCTCCCTACAGTAATATCTGGACTACAGAGAAGAGCAACCACAGAGCTCTTCAGAGATGATGGGGTTAGTCTTACAATTTTGTTCCTCATAGTCCTGGTTAAAGGTGTGTCCTCTGGACATTCCTGGGGTGGGTGGGAAGGTCTCAAAATGGTAAATTCATTGTAGCATTCCAATCTCTCTAAGTCTTTGAATCCCCTCATCTACTGTATACCAGGGCAAATCAGACATCTCAACCTCAGATATGCTAGGCCATCTTTTTGTCCATGTTTCAGTCAGCCACCCAAACAAGCTATTAGAGCCCTTTCTAACCCCTCAAGCTACAGCGTTGAATCCAGAATTTCTGCTTAGTGGGCCCATATTAAGAAATTAAGCCTGATCCATCTTTATATGCCTTCCACCATTATCCCATACCCTTAGTATCCATTCCCACACATATTCCCCTGATTTCTGTCTATATTAGTTGGAAAACTCATGCAGTTCTTTCAGAATATAGTGTACTTCCTCATGGGTCATACTTTGTATTTCACTTTTGGGGGCTTGTTGTGATTTTAGTCTAGTAATAGGTCTGGAAGGCAAGAGGGGTGGTGGGGGTGGGTAAGGAGAAGGATTAGAAAAGTCTTGCAAGCTACTGACCTCAGGGCATTCCTTTGCATTTTCTTCTGGTGAGACAGGATTAATCTCTTCAGGCAGGGGTTAGAAGTCAGATTGCTCAGGGCAGACTGGAGGTTAGGCAGTGCATGTGGAAGTTTGACTGGTACCTGCCTCAGGGCTGGGAGGAGATCCAGACTCCCTGGGGCACGCTGGAGGCTGGATGATACAAGGTTGAGAAGGTGTGCTCTCCACAGGGCAGGCCATTGCAGGTTTGTCTGGTAAAATCTCAGCAGAATTTAGGGTTCCAATGTCCCCACCAATATTATTATCATCCCATTTGTCTCCATCCCAATCCTCAGGGTTCTACTCCTTTCCAATCAATGCCTTCACTTTATTTGCAGAAACCCTGAGGGGTTGAGATTTTAGTTTCCTCTGTAATTCTGCTACTCGTACAATGAGAGTCTGGGTTTGTTTCTCAGATATCTCAAGTCTGTGACTACAGGAGACAAGATTTTGTTTCAGGGTACACATAGCAACTTTCACATCATTCATGCGGCATTTAAGTTTCAAATTTGAAGACTTTAGCTCATCTCTTTCTTTTATAACTTTATCCAGAGTATCTAGGAGGAGCCAGCCAACATCATTATAACTATTGACTCCAAAAAATTCTGTTAAGGTGTTGAAAACACTCTCACCCAGATCCTTGCTTCTTATAAGCGTGGAAGTAGGGGAATCCAGTGACACTATTTTGCGTATCTCTATTGCCAGCTCACACCATGGACTGTTAGCAACTTCTTCATTATTGGAAATGGAGTCATTAGTACCCTTGTGTCCAATTGGAGTAGAGAGCCAATTGCAAAACGCACAGAACCACCTCAGACGTCCCATGTTTAAGACTCTGTTCCTCAAGAACAACTCCCGGTACCAAGCTGTATTAGTCAGGGTTCTCTCGGGAAACAGAATCAACAGGAGATATCTTGTCAATAATATGAGATTTTATAAGAGACTTTCATGCAACCGTGGGGATGTACAAGTCCAGGTTCCACAGGCAGACTGCAAGCCAGGGGCTCCCATGAAAGTTCAATGAAAGGTCCTTGATGAGTTTCTGGGAGCAGTTGGCTGTTCAAAGACGAGCTGGGAAATTCTCTCTGAATGTTGAAATCACTTCGCCTTTTAAGGCATTCAACTGATTGAATAAAAGCGTCATCCAATGCTGATGCAATCTCCCTGATTGATGCAGATATAATCAGTGAACCACACAGTAAACTCACTGGTGATCGAAGTCCATAAATGCTCTTGTGTTATACTTAGCCCAGTGCCTGCTGGGCCAAACACTTGGACACAATTACCTGGCTGAGTTGACACATTAGCCTAACCACCATAATCTGTTATCACATGAGAACTACCATTATTTTTTTTTAAGACAGGGGTGTCTGTTTTCCAGATTTATCTTCCATTGTGGTTCCATGTTAGAGTTTGCCAATGGAGAGAATTAGCTTGAAACAAAAGTCTTTGTTCTTGAAAGATTTGTGAAAACCAAACATGGAGGCTGTTGTAGTCTCACCATGAGTTCACATTTTATGATCATGATGGCTAGGCACAGCAGCTTCTAAAACTTGCTGTGAATCCCAGTTTTTCTATCAGTTTTTTTTTTTCACATTTTAAAATTGTGTTGTTTATCTTTTTGTTCCTTATTCTAATTGTTTCAAATCAGTGAGCTCATGCAATATTTGTCCTTTTGTGTCTGGCTTATTTCACACAAGATGTGTTCAAGTTTCATTCATGTTGTCATATGTTCAGGAGTTCGTTCTTTATGACTGGATAATATTCCATTATATATATATACCACGTTTTATTTATTCATTCATCAGTTGCTGGACACATGGGTTGCTTTCATCTTTTGGCAATTGTGAATAATGCCACTATAAACACTGGTGTGCAAACATCTGTTCAAGTTCCTGCTTGTAATTCTTGTCAGTATATACTTAGAAGTGGTCATTAGTATATTTTCTTTGGAAAGATGTCTATTCACACCTTTTGCCTATTTTTTAATTGGATTCTTTGTCTTTTTGTTGTTAAATTGAAGGATTTTTAAAATATATTCTGTATAGTAAACTTTTACGATATATGTGGTTCCTAAATATTTTCTTCCATTGTATAGGCTGTCATTTTACTTTCATGATGAAGTCCTTTGAGATGCAAAAGTTTTAATTTTGATCAGGTCCTGTTTATCTAATTTTTTTTTCTTTTGTTGCTTGTGCTTTGGGTGTAAAGTCTAAGAAACCATTGCCTAACAGAAGGTCCTGAAAATGCTTCTCTATGTTTTCTTCTAGGAGTTTGATAGTTCTGGTTCTTACATTTACGTCTTTGATCCATTTTGAGTTGATTTTGTATAATGTGTAAAGTAGAATTTATTATTATTTTTTTTGTAAATAGAGATCCAGTTTTCTCAGCACCATTTGTTGAGGAAACTGCTACTGTTTTTTAAAGGTGTGTTCTCTTGATTTGGCACTTGCCCAGTTACTGCAACACTTTAATTATTTTTCAGGATTCTTAGGAAGATGTAACTGCTAGTTTTTCCTAGCTGTTTAAAGATTCTGTGGGCAATGGAACCCTGTAGTATATTATATCACCATCTTGGCTAAAACAAGTTCTCTTCTAATGCTTTGTAAATTATTCTTTTGAGTACTCTAGTTAAGTAGGTAAAACTACCTGCAAATAAGGAAGATATTTGTGGGAGCCTGGAATTTTGTAGCTGAATAATCATAGAAACAGTCACTAATTATTCAGCGAGAACTAATGGAGCAGAGACACTTCTGGTGAAGATAGCTGAGTGAGGAGCTCCTGGGACTCAGTCCTTCCACCAAAACATCTGTTAACCAGGCAAGAACGGTATGAAACAACTATTTGAGACTCCAGAGGCCAGAAGACCACTGTAAAGCATCCATGTGAAAATGTGAGGAAGAGGCTGATAAATTACAGTAACCAACTCTAAATTGCCCTTTCCGCAAGGTGTAGCCAATGGATATTTAAAGATGCAGTGCTTCCTAGGGCTTCAGGGACAAGTTAGCTGAAGGCCTGCATTTGCTGACCATCAGAGAAGTTTTGATGCCTTTCCAGACCTCCTCCACAGAGCACTTTGGAGCTGGTCTGTACCGCATTTGTAGGTCCCTGGTTATGATTTGACTGTGAAATATCCAATTGGTAAAATCCTCCCTGGGTGACTCTCCTCCCAGAATTTGTCCTCCAAGCAAAAGCTGCATGAGAAAATGAAAGGAATGTAAAAAAACTATAGAGGCAGACATTCTGGGACAAAGGCTGCTGACTTCATATACCCAGGAGAGGGGGGGTTTGTCCCCTGGGAAACAGAGGAGACAACCAAACTCCTGTAAAAAGGGGAACTCTAAAACAGCTACCAATCAAAAGACTAGAACAAGACACAGGCCCAGAAAGACAGTGAAAACCCTGTACTCTTCCTTTGCCTTGGGCATACCTTCCTGACAACATGGCTGAAGTTCAAGAAAATCTGCCTTATCACCAGCTGGTTATGAACCCAGAAAACAGACATCCCAGGGAGTAAATGCCAGAGTTAACATTTTAAAATGTTGTAATGTACAGTGTGCAACAAAAGACTACAAAAAAACAAAGAAACAGGAAATGATTGTCTATCCAAAGAAAAAGGATAAAAATACAGGAAACAAAGAAAATGAGAATGTGGAAATACTGAACAAAGCCTTTAAAAATTTATTTTCAAAATGCTAAAAATGCTTAAGAAGATGATGAAAAGTACAGAGAGAACTACAGGATGTTACAAAAACAATGAATGAGTAATATAAGAGTCTAAGTAAAGATTTAGAAATTTTAAAAAGGAACCAAACAGAACTACTGGAGGTGAAGACCCCAATAACAGGAATGAAAAATGTCTAGGAGGGTTTCAAGAGCAGAATGGATGGTGATACATAGAAAATTACAACTAAGTTACCTTATGGATGATAGTTAACAGTAATATTGTAATATTTTTGCAACAATGGCAAAAAAGATATTATAAATTAAAAACAAAAACAACAAAGAGCAGAATGGAGCTGGCAGAAGAAAGAATCACTGAACTTGAACACAAGACACTTTTGAGTTAGGCTAAGGAGCAGAAACAAAAAAGAAATATTAAAAGTGAAAATAGTCTAAGACATCTTTCAGACACTATCACTCACATCAATATATGTGTTATGGGAGTCCCAGAAAGAGAAGAAAGAGAAAAGGGGAGCAGAAGGAAGAGTCAAAGTAATAATGGCAGAGAACTTCCCAAACTTTGCAAAAAGACGTGAGTATGCACATCCAAGAAGCTCAGAGAACACTAAACAGGATAAACATGAAGGAAAAGTCACACTGTCATATATTCATTACACTATCAAATGCAAAAGACAAGGAAAGAATTCTTAAACTTGAAAGAGAAAAGCGACGTGTTACATACTCAGGAATGCCAATGAGATTGAGTGCTGCTTTCTTAATGCATAGTTAAGAAGGACACAAGACGGCATTCAGATCTCCACTCCACAGCAGCCTCTCTCTCTTGAGCCCAACAATATCTCAACCTGTGTATTCAAAGCCAAGCCATCCCAAGGATCAATGAGGAAGCCCCACACTGATTTCAGGAGCTATTCTTTTGCTAGATCCCTTCTCTCCAGTACCCTACCTTAAGAGTTCCAGCAACTGGAGCTCTGATCTCTCTATCTCATCATCTGAGACTGCCAGGCTGTGTTTTGGCTCCATCTCTCTGCACAACAGTTCAACAATTGCTTTAGGACATGAAGCCAAGGAGAATGTAGGACTTGTTTTATATGCCTTCTTCTCTAAAGGATTGTAGCTGGTTGTTTAGTGCCTCCTTTGACATTGCCCTATATATATATTTTTTTTCATTTTTAAATTTGCTTATTAAAAGAAGACATGTCCAGTACCAGTTATTCCATCACTAAGAAGAGAGGAAGTCTCTACTCCTTGTTTTTGTTTTGTTTTTATTTTTATTTTTTATGAGGTACTGGGGTCCAGGGATTGAACTGGGACCTTATATGTAGGAAGCTAGCGCTCAATCACTGAGCCACATCAGCTACCCTGAGTTGGTTTTTTCATTTGTTTTGTTTGTTTTTGTTTGTTTTTTAAGGAGATACTGGGAACTGAACTCGGGACTTCCCATGTGGGAAGCAGGCGCTCAACTGCTTGAGCCACATCCGCTACCTTTACTCCTTGGTTTTGAAACTTCTGAAATCTTAGGTAAAATTAGAGTTTCAGAAGTAAAATATTATCAAGAAGACTACTATACTACTTAAGCTCTTGTATTGCTTTACATTTCATTCCTATTCACACAACATATTTAAACATTATTTTCCTCAATAGCAACACTGAGGTCATTTTTGCATAACACATTTTGTTCATTATAAGAATATTACCTGGAAATGGCTCATGTCCTTTTTACTCAAAAAATGCATATAAAAATATGGATGATCTAACTATGAAGTCAGGAAAAAAATATCACATCACTTTTCTCTTCCCTTAAAATAAAATGTCTGAAGTAATTCTTTCTTTGCAGTCCACCAAAATAGCATTTTTGATGGAAACTGTACCTTCCTGTATCATCAAGTCTGGCTTTTATTCTTCTTAAAACTGATTTCTCAATTTCTGTATTTGGAGTACACTTATGAAAAACAATTTGAAGAGGTGATTTAAAAACACAAGCAACAATTTCAACATATTCCTTACCTAACTATAATTATATCTCACGATGTTTACAAAACCATCTATATTTATTAAACTCTTTTCTTGATACCCAACAGAAAGTCAACTTGAAAAGAAACTTTGTCCTCACATTACTGTATGTTGAAGTTCTGCCACGTTTCTGTAAAAATGAGATGTTTCCCTCATGCCAGCTTTACTTCATGGTATGGCTCTAATTCTTATACCCAGTGGGTTGAATTTCTCTCTACACCCAGTCACAAAAACTGTCTCAATATTATGTCTGAAGAATATATCATGACAGTATTGTAGTAGAACTCAGTTATAGCAAAATGAATTTTAAACATTAATCCTTTGCTCAGTGCTTGAGAGCTTTTGTTTTAAACTCAATCATTCCAGGGAAATGGATGTGGCTCAAGTGATTGGGCTCCCATCTACCATATAAGATATCCAGGGTTCAATTCCTGGGGCCTCCTGGTGAAAGGCAAGCTGACCTGCACGGCAAGCTGGCCTGAGAGGAGAGCTGGCCCACGCGAAGTGCTGGCCCATGCAGGAGAGCTAGCCCGTGCAAGAGAGCTGGAGTAGCAAGATGATGCAACAAAAAGAGACACAGAAGAGAGACAATAAGAGACACAGCAGACCAGGGAGCTGTGGTGGCACAAGAGATTGAGCACCTCTCTCCCACTCCGGAAGGTCCCAGGATCAGTTCCTGGTGCTACCTAAAGAGAAGACAAGCAGACACAGAAGAACACACAGAGAGGGAAAACAATGAATGGGGTGGGGGTGGGGGATAAATAAATCTTTAAAAGATAAAATGAACTCAAGCATTCCAGATCAGAAATTTTGTTAAGAAAACAGGAGGCAGATAATTGTAGAATTGTAGAATTCAGTTTACAAAAATGTTCTTTTTTCGATAATCTAATAAAATGTAGATTCCTTTTCTAGCCATAAGTCTTTCTGGGGAAGGAATAAAATAAAAAGAGGTTCTTTTCATAGCCATGGAGAAATTCCTGTTGGAAGATGAATTACTAGAATTAATAGAAGGAAAGAGAGAAGAAGGGAACACACATTTACAGTTTCTGCTCTGGGTATTTTCAAGCATTTCACACATATCACAAGTAAACCTTCAACAACTGTATCACAGATATATTATTTCATTATTTTATTGTTAAGAAATGTGACACTCAGAGAGTTAACAACTTCTATAAATTTAGTTTTTGAGAGTCTTAGAATCTTGTTTCTCATATTTACTATGAGTTGTATGTGACTCCAAGGGGAAAGCTCTGAAAGAGGAAGTGAAAGAACACAACAGGAAAAATCAATCTATATGATCATTTGGCCCTGAACCATATCTGGTATGTCCAATTTAGCAAGGTATGTGGTATTTCTGGTGGACTGTAGCAAAATATTCAACACTTAGGAGAAAAATAATGAAACTCCTTTCTTTCTCTTTTTATTCACACCTGAGTTCTTTGTCTTTACTTCATAATCACTTCCCATCAACCTTCCTTTGAACAATAGGAGAAGGAAATATTAAAACAATAACCACACAAGTAAAATAACCATATTGAGATATTTTAGTAAGTATAGAAACCATTGTCTAATATCTAACTTGACCTCGCTGCAGTATTTTATAGTGAGGAAACCTCCCTTTTTTTTTAAACACTCCCATTTCTTCACTTCCAGAACAGTATTTTTCCTACTACTTCAACATACATTTATTTCAATCTTTTAGCCTGCCTCCTCCTACCAGTCCTCACCCAAGTTTCTGTTTTTCACCTTTTTACTCTTTTCTTTTTACCTATTTCCCTCGAGTGACCACATCCCTCCAGTCCATGTCTTCAGTTATTACTACATGATGATTATTTTTTTTTCTTTTTTTTCATTGTTGTTAAAAATCAAAATTTTTCACAATACATACCAATATTTGTAAAATGATATATAAATACATATGCATATATGTGCAATTGCTTACATAAATGTTATTTTATATATATATATATATATATATATTTTTTT
>JAQZBX010099363.1:0-11483 GCA_029593785.1 Cabassous unicinctus
CATGTAAGCAGTGTAGTGTAACAGGAATAAAAAAGTGGAGTGCCAATAATGAAATGGGATACGAAATAGAGAAAAAAATATAGAATGAATTAAAAGGCTGGAATGATGAAGAAAGAGGGAAAGAGAAAAGAAAAGACAAAAAAAGTGAATAAAAGAAAGAAAACAGGATAGACGAGATAGAAATAAAAACCAGAAGAATTGAGGACTAAACAAAGAGAGGTGAAATGTAAGAACAACAACAGAAAGCAGAAGATAGAAAGATGAAGGAAGGAAAAGAGATAGCATTGGTAAACAAAATCGGTATACACAGAAAAGGCAAAATTAAGGAAGAAGAAACAAGCCAGCAGCACCTAATTAGAAAAAAGACAAAGTAAAAAGGGGAGGCAAAGAAAGAGGAAAGAAAAACAAAAAACAAAAAACAAGCAAAGACACAAGAAAACTGTCAAACACACACTAAGGACAAACACCCTTCCCTCTTAAGCACTTTTGAGGAGTGTCTCAGCCTGCCACTGTTCATCAACCATTAACCCAGAAGCCTGCTCTCTGCATGTTTTGAAGCAGGTTTTAGCAAGTAAACTAAGTTAATTTTTTTTAAAAAGTAACCCTATTTAAGAAAAATAAGAGACCCAAGAGAAGCTAATACAAAAGTAATGTGTATGTTCTCCCTTTCCTAATGTATCAGCTGGATGTTTGATATCCTGATGGATCACTACTCTAAGAGGAACCAGGAATTGAACTAGAGACCTCATATATTCAAGGTGGAAACTCCTCCACTGAGCTAAACTTTCCCTTTGGGTCTGTTAGCTATTCAGAAAGCTATCCAGTCGCTCTCCCATGGGCAGGTTTGACTCTTTGCAGTTGGGTAGATTCCTACTGTTTAGGAGCCTATCTGTCTCTGCCCCCTTTCTATTTCTTAGTGTGGCAGGACACAATAGCCTGTGTGAGCAGATCCCCTCCCCCCACCTCTCTGGATCAGGTTGAGTTCCCTTCTGAAATTCAAATGGGACCCTGGATCCAAACCCACGTGAGAGAACTGACTCTGAAAACCTTCTTCCAGACCATCCCCACCTCCCAGGGAACCCTAAATAGGCTCTTGGAACCTTAAGTGCTTCCTACTGTCCACCTCCCTTAGGGGAGTTGAAATTTTGATAGTTTTCAGTGCAGAACTAGTCAATTGCCTGACTCTGCCCCCTCTCAGGCCAAGTTTCTCTATCACAGGGCAGTTAGGTAATTCAGGCTTCCTCAGCAGATTCACCTCTTCCTTCTTCCTGGTGCCACCTCGAGCCTGCTGGTATGTTCCTCAAAATTCAAAGGGGGTCCAGGCAACCAAATCCACAGAAAGGAAACCCCTCTCCACCCTTCACCAGAACCCTCCCTTTCTCAGAGTACACTCCCTCCCACTGGATGGCCAGTGGAAGTCGGGGCTCACAGCAGCTATTTGCCTTGAGGGTGGCGCTTCGCCATCTGCAGTTTCCAGCCATGGGGTGAGAAACTCATGGTTTTACCTTGAGCAATTTATCTCTTTGTCCAACTCCCTTCAGATCATTGCCCTGAAGTCGTCTACTCTGTGGGTTCCCAAAACAGCTCACTCAGGCAGGATCTTGCCCCCACTCAGCCATTCTTTGTGAGAGAGATGGTGAGTGCCCACTTAAAATGATGCCATCTTGCCACTTCTCTTTCTTGGATATTTAGAAAGTATTTACTTCACAATTTTAATATGTGGACAATAACATACAGAGTATGGTTGCTAATTCCTTGCCTATTGTTAAAAAGTGATAAACAGTATCACATTAAAATGATCAACATAGAGCAATACTGCATTGTAAAAATCAAGCAAATAAATATCAGAAATTGTTCATTGTAAAACATATATTGGAAATCCTTACATTTATTGGATGCTTAAAAGACTATTTGTATTTACATTGATTTCCAAGAAATTCTATCATAACTTTCCTTTGCCTGTAAATTTCTTAGCTCTCATTTAGAAGCTAGCTCTAGAAACATCTCATTTTTTTTCTTCCAATAATTCAATTTCAGGGAATTTGGTATCAATATATTTCCAGTCTTTTCATTCAAATTGTGTATTCACAGACGGATCTTCAGGTACCATTTTAAAACAAAACATTTAAATCATAAAAAAACCCAGCCTACTTTATGAGCTAAAATATGTCATATGAGGATGTTATAATTAAGTATGCAAATGATCTTGAAGCATATCAGTGCTATTTCAGGGAATTATTCATTGGTAATATCAAAGAAATAAATTAATATAATATACAAATGTACCTGAAAGGTGAGGTAAGTGATCTTCCCTAACATGAATGTAACTTTTGAAATATTTAAATGATTGGCAAAATTTATGATCCTGCCACTTCCTTCAACAATAAAATTCATGGAGTCTTGTGTCAGGTTAGATATACTTTTAATAATCAGTCTATTTCTGGATTCATTATAAATATATTTTTTCTTTAGAATGGACATGTATGGGTCTTACCACTCATGAGCCCTGGTTAACTGTCAAGTTCAACCTCAACAGACCAGCTTTCCTGCAACAGCTCCTTGGTAAGGATCCTTCCTTATACATTTAAGATTAATTAAAATTTTAGTGGTGTTTCTTTGGAAAAAAATAATTTTTTTGTTAAACTTAACAAAAGAAATATTAAATAATGTTTTCCAATTCACAAGAGATTCAATACATTCTCAATTTTTTATCAGATTGTAAATGTAATTTATTTACACATACAAAATCCATAAAACTGTATTACCCCTAAAAAATACATTTTCTGAAGATTTTGGACTAAAATTATGGCATTGAGGAAATTCATATGGAGTTTAAAATTAACTAAAAAATTGAAAACCAATAATTGAACAGCAGCTACTAAGCTAAAAATAAATGAATAAGTAATGGCAACATTCAAGAATAAATTTTAAAAGGTAAAGAAATTTTTTTTAAAAAAGTGGTTTAGCACAGACTGAGACAGTCACTGAAACTGGATTGAATAGCCCCTCGCACAGGGGGTGTGAGCAATAAGGTTAGATTGCATTTAGACTGTCAATTTTTACCCCTCAAAAGACATTCTTAGTAAAGGAGACAATTGAGAGATATTCTGAAATTTTCATTAATGACTGCCTATCTGGAAAGAAGCATAATTTAGGAGAGGTTAAGAAGCTCCAAGGAAATCTTGGAAATGAAGGCTCAAAAGTAAAAGTTTCTACTTACCATTGCAGCATACCAATATAGTTATAAATTTCAGCTGGGAAGTTTGGTGAGTGGAGATAAACAGTCAAATATTTTGAAGCAGAAATCCTCTTTACATTTTGAAATCCTCTTTAATGTCTGGATTAATAGAACACATCTGAATTCTCAAATCATTTTTTTCTTTCAAACTTTTGCAACATGATTTTTTAGTTGAACAATATGAAGAAAATATGGCTTCACACAAAAGGATTTGTAGCACTTTGATATTGTTCATGAATTCCAAAAATAGATATTGGATTATGTTTGTAAACTGGTCTGTTCCTCTGGGCATATTAGATTACATTGGATTCAGAGGTCTCACTTTTACTTGATTAAAAGATTAAGGCTTTGATTCGGCCATGTCAGTAGGACATTGATTCCCTACCCCTTGGTGGGTGGGGACTCACAGAGAAACAGCACCGCAAAGAAGGGAGGTGGGAGTTTTAATGCTGGAGCTCTGGGAAGTAAATACACAGAGAAGCAGATATGTGAGGAAGGAAAGAAAGTTTGTTAGACACAGCAGAGGCTCAGGAAAAGAGACAAGCTGTTCACCTGATAGTCTACAGCTGGCCTTATGGAGAGAACAGAGTAGCTGAGCCAGCAAAGAATCAAGTCCCAGGGAGAAAGACAAATCCTGAAGGAACTGAGACCATGGAGCCTTAAGAGGAAGAGGGAGGCTGAGCCCCCACAGAGACCAGCAGCAATCTTGCTCCAACATGTGGCAAAAGACTATGGTGAGTGAAGTAACTTACGCTTTATGGCCTTGTGACTGTAAGCTTCCGCCCCAAATAAATACCCTTTATAAAAGCCAACAGATTTTTGGTATTTTGCATCAGAACCCCTTTGGCTGACTTATACAGGAATCTTTACAAAAAATGGTTCCTAAAGGAAAGGAGTATAGGAGGAGCACTGTCAGATAACCAATGTCATTCTTTTGGGATTGTAAACCAAAATTCAGCAAATAGTGGTTTCTTAAAGCCTTTCAATTTGTAATCTGAAACCATAAAATGAACTTTAAATATTCTGCTGCATTTAAATGCATTGATATATATAGGCATTTGAGTAGGTCCTTTACACATGCATGAATTTATACATAAAGTTTCATCTGGAAAATATTGTTTCACAGAGTGCTGCATATATAAGACCAAAATAATTCAAAATTATTAATATCACCAACAGTCCTATCAGAAAAGTCTTTAAGTTTTGGGAAACTTTCATTCTCATGTGGAGGTCAGTAGTTCTCTAAAATACTAATTCATGTGAAACTCAATTTTTATATTAGTAAATAATATTTTAGGATTTTTTTCCATTTTTTTCTTTATTGAGAAGTGTGTTTACAGAGTAATCATGCATAAAATACAAGCTCTCCATGTACCACCCTAATATTAATGCCTTCATTGGAATAGAACATTTGTTACAATTGATGATAGTACAATTTTATAATTGTAATATTAACTATAACCCATGGTTTAATTAAGGGTTCACTGTGTAGTGTAGTTCCATGGATTTTTAAATTTTTTTAAATTCTGGACCATACATACAGTCTAACATTTCCTCTTGTAATCAAATTCAGATATATATTTCAGTGCTGGTAATTACTTTCACAATGTTGTGCTACTGCCACCACCATACATTACCAAAACATTTCCCATCATTCCAAGTAAGTACCTTGTATATTTCAAGCCTCAATGTCACCTTCCCTATCCCCACTGTATCACTTAATAACTTATATGCTATATTCTGTCTCTATGAGATTGCTTATTCTAATTGTTCAAATCAATGAGATCATACAATATTTGTCCTTTTGTATTTGGCTTATTTCATTCAACATGATGTCTTCCATGATCATCCCTGTTGTCACATGTATCAGCAGTTCATTGCTTCTTACAGCTGAATTAATAGTCCATTGTATGTATATTTATATTTAGGTTTTTGATCCATTTTGACTTGATATTCTTATAAAGTCTTATCGCAGGATATTTCTTTTTTTCTGTAAATGGAGATGCTGTTTTCCTGGCACCATTTGTTGAAGGTACATTTCTGTGCCAGTGGAGTGGTCTTTGCCCCTTGTCAAAAATCAGTTGCCATAAAAGTGAGGTTGGATTTCTAAGGTCTCAAATCAATTCCATTAGTCTATATGTCTGCCGTTGTGCCAGTACCATACTGTTTTTATTACTAAGGCTTTATAATAATTTTATTTTACTATTATTATTTAATTAGAAAATTTGTAAGCTTCCAATTATGCATAACATACAGGACTCCCATTCATCACCACACCACCAGACCCTTGCTTGTTGTGCAACATTTGTTACAAATGATAAAAGAATATTAATAAAATATTACTTATAATATTATATTACTTATAATTTATAGCTTATATTTGATGTATTTTTACATAAACTACCCTACAATGAAAACCATGTCCTGTACATTGGTTATAGTTTATGAGAGAATGTTCTCATATTTGTACAGTTAACCACAGTTCATCATTCACCACGGGGTTCTCTGTGTTATGCAGCCCCATGCTTTGAATAATCCAGCCAAAGTGGACACTCAGTGGCTCTGTTTCATCACAGAGTTGTGCTGGCATTTCTAGAATGCTTTCATGACTTCAAAAAGAAAAATCCCATACTATATATACTTCCCTATTGTTAACCCTTGACATTGATATAGTACCTTCTTTGCCACTGATGCAAGTATATTAAAATATTACCATTAACTATAGTCCATAAGTTACATTAGTTCCATTTTCCAATGTATCACCATATTCCTAACAACATGTAATACAGACAAATGTGTTCTACTTCATAAAGGATCATTCTTGTATATGTACTATTAACCACAATCCTTATCTATCACTGAGTTCACTATGTTATAAGGACCGAGTTTATTTCTTTCTTTTAACTGACATTTATGAACCTAGCCTACCCTTTCAGCCACAATCACAATTTATAAATCAGCAATGATAGGTATACACAGTATAATGACCTACCATCTACTCTATATATTTGCACACCTTTAAAGGCAACCGTATGCAAATGTTCTCACCTTCCTGATTTTGTGATCATCAGGATAGGCTAAAAGTTCGCTATATTAGAAACCAAGCATGTGTCCCCAGACCTAGTTTTTCTGTCCAGGTCTAGTTTTTAGAATGCTGGGAAAAACTAAGCCTGATTTATTATATGACCATCCTGTATGGGAAAAGACTGTAACTTTGGGTATCTTTGGTCAACCTTAAGAAATATAGCAGGGGGACAGATGTGGCTCGGGTGGTTGGGCAACCATCTCCCATATGTAGGGACCTGGGTTTGATCCCCAGGACCTCCCGGTAAAAATTTAAAAAAGAAAAATATAGAAGGTGCATGGGACACCAGGCCCTGTGTGCAGGTACACCGCCAGACTCCGCAAGTGAGTGAGCTGCCAGACCGCATGCACCACCAGGCCCCACTTGTGGGTGAGCCTCCAGGCCCCGTGCACTGCCAGCCCCCATGAGTGGGTGAGCCATCAGGCCCCATCCACAGGTGTGCCACCAGGCCCCATGAGCCATGCAGCAAGTTGATGACATAACAGGAGAGTGACACAAGGGAAAGCCAAGATGAGATGCACCAGAAAATGAGGAACTGAGGTGGCACAGGTGGTAGGATGCCTCTCTTCCACATCAGAGATTCTGAGGATCAAATCCCAGTGAAGACAGGAGGAGAAGGATGAGAAGAGAGAGTAGGAAACAGACACAGAGAGTTGCCCAGCAAATGGACACAGAAACAGCAAAAATGGGGGTGGGCTAAAATGGATAAAAGTAAATAAATAAATCCTAAAAAAAATGTATAGGGGAGGAAGATACAGACTATAGTTAGTAGTAATACTTTGACGATGCTTTTTCTTGATTTATTAATAAATGTTTCACAACAATGCAGGGTGTTTGTGGGAGCATGATGTGTGGGAGCCCTATATGATGTTATGCTTGTTTGTTTTGTAAGTTCATGATGTTTACTGAACACTTATAGTTTATGTATGTTCATGTATGAATGATATACTTCAATAAATTGTTTTTAAAAATTGAAAATAAAGGCAACCTTATTAAATATTCTATGTATTTTAAACATCACCTCCCACTTCACAATCCTCATTCTATCTCCTAGTAACCTATACTCTAGATTTTTAACTCCATAAGTTACTCATTGTATTTATTTCATATTAGTGGTACCATAGAATATTTCTTCTCTGTTTTCTGGTTTATTTCACTCAACTTAATGTCCTCAAGGTTCATTCCTGTTGTGATATATTTAACCAACTCATTTATTATTATTATTTTTTTAAGGTATTGGGCCAGGGATTGAATCCCGGACCTTGTTTGTGGGAAGCTGGCACTCAACCACTGAGCCACATAGACTCCACTGAGTTGCTTTTTTCCTTTGTTTGCTTGTTGTTTCTTATTTTTAGTTGTTGTTTTTAGGAAGCACTGGGGACTGAACCAGGGAGCTCCCATGTGGGAGGAAGATGCTAAACTGCTTGAGCTATATCCACTCCATAATTCATTTATTCTTTAAGCTGAATAGTATTTAATCATATGTATATACCAATTTTTTAAATCTATTCATTGGTTGACAGACTCTTGAGATGTTTTTTTCCCGATCTTTTAGCAATTGTGAATAATTCTGCTATGAAAATTGGTGCACAAATATGAGTTTGCATCCTTGCTTTAGCCAGGCTTAATATATTCCTAGTAGCAGGATTGCTGGATCATATGCCAGGTCTATATATAGCTCCCTGAGAAACCGCCAAACTGTCTTCCACAAAGGCTACACCATTCTGCATTTCCACCAACAGTGAAGGAGTGTACGCTTTCACCAAATTTCTTCAGCACTTGTAGTTTTCTGACTTTTAAAATAATGGCCATTCAACAAGGAGTGAAATATCTCATTGTAATTTTTTAACAAATAAATTTTATTAATGCATATTAACAAAACATAAATCCATCCAAAGTGTACAATCAATGGTATTCAATGTAATCATATATTTGTGGATTCATCAGTCATTCTTAGAGCACTTACATTATTCTAATGATAATAATAAAAATAAACATAAAACAAACAAAACTCACCTCTCAATCTCTCTGTGCTTCCTCTGCTGTAAATAGCTACTATTGTTTTTCCTTCTCTCTAGTATGTTTATATTTACGTTTTGTAGAAACAATTGTGTATATGCAATATCACCCATATTCGTGTTTTGCATGAGGTTTTACTATTTTATACAATCCAAAGATACAGTTTTTAGCTTTCCTTCTAGTGATATACATGTCCTTAGATTTTCCGTTTCAACTACTATCATATAATAGCTCTGCTATTCATAAACACCATGATGTGCTCTCATAATTTCCATTCATTTCAAAGATTTACAAAAAATGTTTTAACTACTTCTGCACAGATTAACCCTCAGCTTTCCATTCTCTAAAATCATTCTATTTTCCAGTGAGTTATATTCTAATTATTATTTCCATGAGATTACATGATATATTTAGTTCATAATAGCGCAATCATACAGTATTTGTTCTTTTCTGTCTGGCTTGCTTCACACAACTTAATGTCTTCCAGGTTCATCCATGTTTTCATATGTTTCACAACTTCATTTCTTCTTACCATTGCATAATATTCCATTGTATGTATACTCCATGATTTATTCATTCATCAGTTGATGGACAACTGGGTTGTTTCCAGCTTTTGGCTATCATGAATAATGCTGCTATGAACATTGGTGTGCAGATGTCTATTCATGTCACTGCTCTCAGTTCTTCTGGGTATATACCTAGCAAAGGTATTGCCAGGTCCCATGGCAAGTCTATATTCAACTTTGTTGGGAATTCCCCAACAGTCCTCCACAGTGGCTGTACCATTCTACAATCCAACCAACAGTGAATAAGCATTCCTATCTCTCCACATCCTCTCCAACATTTACACTTTTCTCACTTTTTAATAGTGGCCAGTCTAATAGGTGTGAAATGATATCTCATTGTAGTTTTGCTTTGCATTTCCCTAATCGCTAGTGATGCTGAACATTTTTTCATGTGTTACTTCACCACTTGTATTTCTTCTTTGAACAGTTGTCTTTTCAAGTATTTTGTCCACTTTATAATCAGGTACTTTGTCTTTTATTGTTGAGTTGTAGGATCTCCTTATATATTAAACTCTTACGAGATATGTGATTGGCAAATATTTTCTCCCATTGAGTTAGCTTCCTTTTCACCCTTTTGACAAACTCCTTTGAGGTGAAAAAGTGTTGAATTTTGAGGAGGTCCCATTTATCTATTTTTTTCTTTTGTTGCTCGTTCTTCGGGCATAAGGTTTAAGAAACTACTGTCTACCATAAGATCTTGAAGATGTTTTCCTACATTTTCTTCTAGGAGTTTTATGGTTGTTGTTTTTATATTTAAGTCCTTGAACCATTTTGTGTTAATTTTTGTAAAAGGTGTGAAATAGGGGTCCTTTTCTTTCTTTTGGATATGGCTATCCAGTTCTAACAGCACCACTTGTTGACAAGACTGTTCTGGCCTAGCTGGGTGGGCTTAACAGCCTTGTCAATAATTCCTTGATTGTAAATGTGAGGGTCAATTTCTGAGTTCTCGAGTCAGTTCCATTGGTCAAGCTGTCTGTTCTTATGCGAGTACCATGCTGTTTTTTTACCAATGTAGCTAAATAATGTGCTTTAAAGTCAGTAAGTGAGAGTCCTCCAAATTCGTTCCTCTTTTTTAAGACATTTTTTTTTGCTATTTGGGGCTCCTTACTCTTCCAAATAAATTTGATTATTGGCTTTTTGATTTCTGCAAAAAAGGCTGTTCCTGATCTCAATGGAAAGCTTTCAGTACTTCATTGTGTACAATGCTAGCTGTAGGTTTCTCTTATATGCACTTAACCATATTGAGAAAGCTTCCTTCTATTCCTATCTTTTGGAGTGTTTTTATCATGAAAAGGTGATGGATTTTGTCAAATGCCTTTTCTGCATTGTATTAGTCAGCCAAAGGTGTGCTGATGTAAATCGGTTGGTTTTCATAAAGGTTATTTACTTGGGGTAGAAGTCCACAGTTACCAGGCCATAAAACATAAGTTTCTTCCCTCACCAAAGTCCATTGCCACATGTTGGAGCAAGACAGCTGCCAATGTTTGCCAGGGTTCAGGTTTCTTCGGTTCCTCTCTTCCTGGGGCTCCATTTCTCTCTGGGCTCAATTCCTCTGTTTCCTCCACAAGGTCAGCTGTAGACTATAAGGTTCTCTAGGCTTTGCCTGTCTCCACAGGCCAGCTGTAGACTCTCAGGTGAACGGCTTATGTCTTTTCCCAGGGACTTCTCTCCTTCCTCATGACCAAGCTCTCTTATTTCCCAGAACACAGCTCAAGACTCCAACATCAGAACTCCAATATCAAAACTACTCCAACTCTGTTCCTTGCCATGTCTTTTAGCTTTGAGACTCCACCCATCAAGGGGCAGGGCTCAACCCCCTACTGACATGGCCCAGTAAATGCCCTAATCATAAGTTAATCATGCCCAGATGAACAGACCAGTTTACAAGCATAATCCAATATCTATTTTTGGAATTCATAACTATATCAAACTGCCAAATTGCTACATGCTTTAGTCGAGAGGGTCATGTGATTTTTCTTCTTCAATTTATCAATGTGGTTTATTACACTAATTGATTTACTTGTGTTGAACCATGTTTGCATACCTGGGATAAGACCCACTTGATTGTGGTGTATAATTCTTTTAATGTGCATTTGGATTGTGTTTGCAAGTATTTTTTTGAGGATTTTTACATCTATGTATATTAGAGATATTGGTCTGTAATTTTCTTTTTTCTTAGTATCTTTTTCTTGTTTTGATTTTAGGGTGATGTTGGCTTCATAGAATGAGTTTGGTAGCATTCTTTCCTGTTCAATTTTTTTGAAGAGCTTGAGCAAGATCAGTATTAGTTCATCTGTGAATGATTGGTAGAGTTCACCTGTAAAGCCATCTGGTCCCAGGCTTTTCATTTTTTGCAAGTTTTTGATGACTGTTTCAATCTCTTCGCTTGTGGTTGGTAACACATTTTTTTAAGGGTCAATGTAGGTGGCCCTGTGCTTCTAGCAATTTGTCCATCTTGCCTACAGTTTCAAGTTTTTTGATATACAGTTGGTCATAGTATCCTCCTATGATCACTGATTTCTGTGGTTTCACTGTTAATGTCCCCCCTTTAATTTTTTATTTTTTTTTATGTCTT
>JAQZBX010099364.1:0-11482 GCA_029593785.1 Cabassous unicinctus
AGAATCTTGTGTTTTTTTTGTTTTTTTTTTTTGGGGGGGGGGGCAGGGTTTGCCTATTCCTGGAGTCTAACACAGTACTTGGCACATAGTAAGCTCTACATAAGTATTTGCAGCATATACAGATGAATGAATTAATAAATGAGTAAATCCAGAAAGATCAAATGCATAAAGTATCTTAAATGAAATGCTCTTGAATATATGCAAATGCTCCTGAATATATTAATATCAACATCATTGAGTTTTATAGAGATTGTGGCAGACAAACTCTAAAGTGGCCCCTCATGTTCCCCACCTCCTGATAGTCAAGACTATATATAATCCCTTTGCTCTAAGCCAGAGAGCATGGTATAGTTGATGAGCTGTCACTCCCATGATTATGTTATGGTATGCAAACTCTTCATGCTACAGACTTGCTCTAGAGACTCTTTCTCTCACTAGTTTTAAAGAAGTATGTGGCCATTTTGGGATGTCCACATGAACAGGAGCTGAGGGCAGTCTCCAATAGACAGCCAGCAAGAAGCCAGGGTCCTCAGTCCTACAAGTCCACAAGGAAATTAATTCTGCCAACAACCTGAGTAAGTTGGAATGTGGATTCTCCCCCAGTCAAGCCTTCAGATGAAAATGAACATGACAGGCACCTTGACTGCAGCCTTATGAGACTGTAAACAGAGATTCCAGCTGAGCTATGCCCACACCCTAGACTCTTGACCCATAGAAGCTGTGTGATAATAATGTGTGTTGTTTTAAACTGGTAAGTTTGTTGTTTTTGCTGCTGAGTAACTTGATTTTTGGCAGTAAAAAACTAATAGTGGAGACAGATAGTTAGATGATAGAGAGAGAGATAGAGAGATGATAAAGATAGAATCAGAGATAGAGATAGACAGATAGACAGACAGGTAGATACATAGATAGTCAGACATAGATAATTTGCTTTATAACCTGGTATGGCAGTTTGGTATTGTTTATGAATTTCAAAAATAGATATTGTATTATGTTTGTAAACTGGTCTGTTCCTCTGGGCATATTAGATTGAACTAACTTCAGAGGTTTCACTTTTAGATGATTAAATTATGATTAGGGCTTTGATTGGGCCATGTCAGTAGGATGTTGAGTCCCTGCCCCTTTGAAGGGAAGGGACTTACAGAGAAAACAACATGACAGAGGAGAGTCTGGAGTTTGAGTTTTGATGCTGAAGCCCCAGGAAGTAAACACACAAGGGAAGAATACAGGAAGTGAGATGGCTCCATAGACACAGCAGAGGCCCTGGGAAGAGAGAAAGCCTGATTGTCTACAATCTCCTTGTGGAGGGACCAGAGCAGCTGAGCACAGAAAGAAACAAGTCCCAGGGAGAGAGACAAAGCCTTATGCTGAGATCAGAAGGAGCTGGGACCACGTAGCCTTAGGAGAAAGAGGAAGGCTGAACTTTCACAGAGACCAGCAGCCATCTTGCTCCAACACATGGCAACAGACTTTGGTGAGGGAAGTAACTTATGCTTTATGGCCTATGACTGTAAGCTTCTACCCCATATAAATACCCTTTATAAAAGCCAACAGATTTCTGGTATTTTGCATCAGCACCCCTGTAGCAGTTTGGCAGTTTGATATAGTTATGAATTCTAAAAATAGATATTGGATTATGCTTGTAAACCGGTCTGTTAATCTCGGCATAATTAAGTTATGATTAGGGAGTTGACTGGGCCACATCAGTAGGGCATTGAGCCCTACCCCTTGGTGGGTGGGGTCTCAAAGATAAAAAGACATGGCAAAGGACAGAGTAGGAGTAGGTTTGAGTTGGAGTTCTGATGGAATTTTGATGCTGGAGCCTGGGGAAGCAAGCAGATGGAGGAGCTTGGTCATGAGGAAGGAGAGAAGACCCCGGGATAGAGACGAGCCATTCGCCTGATAGTCTACAGCTGGCCTTGTGGAGAGAGACAAAGCCTAGAGAGGCTCATAGTCTATAGTGACCTTGTAAAGGAAACAGAGGAGCTGAGCCCAGAGAGAAACGGGAAGAGAGGAACCCAAGAAGCCATCTTGCTCCAACACGTGGCAATGGACTTTGGTGAGGGGAGAAACTTACACTTTATGGCCTGGTAACTGTGGACTTCTACCCCAAATAAATACCCTTTATAAAAACCAACCAATTTCTGGTATTTTGCATCAGCACCCCTTTGGCTGACTAATACAGCCCCTTTGACCGACTATTATACCTGGGCATTTTCAATCTAGAAAATGTTCTACCCTTTGTGAGTTTGAGGTGAAAATAATTAACAGTAGATAAATTTTGGACTTAGATTTAGGAAAATATATTTATTAAAGCAGAGAACTAAAGTCTTATTGGATAAAAAAATAATCTATTTTTATTTATTTCTAAAGATTTTTTAGAAATTTCCCCCCCCAACTCCAATTACAGATTGTTTATTTTGTCTTTATATAATTCTCTGAGCAATTGTAGAGTCATTAATTTGGGGGCCACTATTATATGATCACCCTGAACTGATTACAAAAATCCCATGGGAAAGTGAACACAGCAGGTGACACTACGAAATCTCTGAACATCTTTATTTGAATCTACATAATTAGCTTAGGCAGGGATACTTATAGAAATTATAAATACACTTAACAAAAAACATTTTATACAATACTGTGCCAAATAGCAAATTCATATTTTATTCCAGAAGCCTATAACATTAGGGATTTTTGCTGCAGGTTAAGATTAACACAATTTTTTAAGACTGGAATTGATGGAGAAATTAATTTTGTCTAGGACTTTATAGAGCCATTTCTATTTTATTAACTTGATTTTTTTTTTCCAAATTGACACCCTGTTTTTCATGTCCAAGTCTTTTATATTCTGAACCTTTCCTTGCATGGGTGTCCTACATCTTTAGGCTGACAGGAAGAATATTTTTTAGTGTAAATTTTTACTTGATGTACCAAAAAAACTAACCTCTATTAAGAAACAAGTTTTTCTCAGCCTTGTCTCAAGGGTTTCCATGTATGTTATCTCTTTACAATATGGCACTATCATTTCATATATATTGTTAAAGTTGTGGAAAATATAGACAACTACAAAGAAGAAATCAATCCCCAAATCCTTAATAATCAAACCCAGAGTTAACATGATGCCCTGCTTTCTTAGTTTTATTTGCTTTTGTCTTTGTAGAACACTTTTAGTTTGATCGTATTTTCATGTGTGTGTGAAATATTAATTTTTTTATTTGCTTAAGAAATATATATTGGTGATCTACTTTATGCCATGCACTCTTAGGCATGGAGAATGGAAAGGTGAACAAAATTCATACAGATTAATGGGGGGGGGGGGGAACAATTGGAAATCAAATAACCATACAAATTTTCTCTGAAGGAAAGATATAAGGGTCATGACAAGGAAAGACTGTTCCAGTGAAAAGAGCACTGAAATAGGAGTTAGCATATCTGGGATTTATTCTTGACTCACAAACTATGTAACATTAGGGAAAGCACCTCCTTTTTGATGTCTCTCTGTAACATAAGAGTGCTATAATGGAAGATCTGTAGAGTGTTTCTAGGTCTGTATTTTAATTATCCTGATAATAAAAAAAAATGTACAGAAGTAGTTCTCTCACATTTCTTAATCTTACTAAGAAAATATTCAACCAACTCCTCTTCTAAATATTTATCAAATTTCCTTTTAAACATTAAAAATAGTGTCCCAGAATTTAAAAGACAACGCCAGTGATGATTGCCCTAAATAATGTATGCCATGACAGTATCTTCTTTGAATATCAAAATCATAAGCTGTGGAGTCAGATGCCCTTATTTCATGTTCTGGCTCAATTAAGCATAGTTTTAGATAAATCACTTAACATTTCTGAATTTCGATGTACTTGTAATACAATCTAACTAGCAGTACTATACTGGGGTCATAAATGATATATTAAAATATTTACTAGAATTCCCGGCTTGTAAATTGACCTCAGTAAAAATTAGCTGTAATTCTCATTAGGTTTGAAAACTATCCAATGAAAGAAGTTCACCAGTTAATTCATAACACAGTACAAGTATAGTTAGAGCCTTCAAAGAGATAGGACTTAAACAAAGTAAATATAATTTGTAATTTTGTACATGATTAAGCAGCATCGAATCCTTTAAAATACCATTTCAAAGAAATATCAGCTATAAAAATAATTCAATTCATAATTCTCAATTAGACAAGATTGACTTAATTCTGAATTAGTGGTAATAACTTGTTCCTGATCTGCTCATACAATTGTTTTGTTTGCTTTTAACTTAGTGAAAATCTTTCATCAGTCTAGTTATAACTGTAACAAGAAAAATCTTCAAATGAAAATTCCCTTAATATTTTCTTAGAATTGATGATTTTATTGAATTGTACATGGAGTGTATAATCATGTTAATGAGTTAACTTCTTGAGAAAATATGATTTCCTGCTATTGGGAAACTAATAAATCTTTGTATACTATAAAATGTGACAAAATTTGTGCAAGAAATACTGAATGTTTATGCATCACCTGTGGGGCACTTGGCGAGGTAAGATCCAGACTTCAGCATGCCTAGGACATGGCAACACAGCCACCTTGGTTGCCAGAAGGATCCCTGTCATTCTCTATCCTTAAATTCCTGAAGATATTATGCAAAGAAAAGCAGACTGAGGTTTATGGTTAATGATTTTATTGCTAAATTTATACAGGCAGTTTTGAAAGACTTCATTTTACTCTAAAGGTATTGAATTTAGGTAATTATCAATTTACAAGCTAGATGTATTAAAAAATAGGTAATTATTGAAAATCTCTACTTGTTGAAATTTCACTATTTGAAACATTTTAAATTTCTAAAATTTGCCTGCTATACACAAAATATTTCCCCATGTGTTTGTAAATTAAACCATACATTTGGATCAAAACAAGTAATATAGAAAGAAAGAAGAAATAAAATGCGAGATTAACATATTTCATATATTGATTTGGAAATTTATAGCAGTCTTAGACTACATACATAAAAATAAACTTTGTATTTTGAGAATTTAAATACATGTAGAAATTTAGAGAGAATAGTATACTAAACACCCATGCACCATCATCCAACCTCAATTAAAGTTTCATTGTTTAATTTATAAGCATCATTACTATTATTGATATTATTTTGCTGGAGTATTATTAAAAGAGATTCCAGACATCATATTATTTCATTAAATTCTTTAGAATGTATCTCTAACAGATAAGGTCATTATTTTAAGATAGCTACAGTTCCATTACCACATCTAATAAAATAAATAATAGTTTTTAACATCATTCTGTATTCAAATATCTGCAATTCTCTCAAATGTCTTTTTTTTTTTTATGATACTCAAAAAGAAACAAGCTTAGTCACCATTGCGATTCTCTAGGGTACCAATTCATCACTCTAAAAATTGATATAAGAATCAAATTTTATCTTGCATTTTTTTTAATAGTTGAATAATCAATAATTGATGAGGTGACAATCTCCTTTACCATCTGTTTTTCACAACCACTTTGTTAGAAAAAGAATAATTCCTTTGTCTCTCATTTTTGTGTCTACCCACTGTACAATAAATGTCACATTAAGAGAATACAGTATAATTGTTTTAGCAATAAACACAAATGTTATTTCATGCAATTATTTGGTCAAATAATTTTGAGATATTAATATATGTTGCTTTTTCTGCTAGTAATTTCTTTACCTACCTGTGGCAGTTTGATATTGTTTATGAATTCCAAAAAGAGATATTATTATATCTCTTGGATATTATTATATCCAAACTGGTCTTTTCTCAGGGCATGATACCCTTTGATTGTGTTAAACTCAAAGGCTTTCCATTTACTTGATTAAATCAAAATTTGGGCTTTGATTTGACCACGTCATTAGGGTGTGCAGGGTTGAGTCCCTGCCCCCTTGGTGGGCTATATAAATGGATGCTTAATCAAGAACACAGAAGTAGATACACAGAGAAGAACACAGAGGAAAAGAGACAGCTCCATAGACAGGCAAAGGCCCCAAGAAGAGAGAGGAACCATTTGCCTGACAGTCTACAGCTAACCTTGTAAAGAGAACAAAGCAGCCAAGCCCAGAAAGAAATGAGCCCTGGGAAGACAGACCAGGCTTATGTCAGCCTACAGCTGAAATGGGAAGAAGCTGGGACCATGGAGCTTTAAGAGGAAAGAGAAAGCCTGAATCCTCAAAAACATGACCCGCCATCTTGCTTCAACATGCGGCAACAGAGTTTGTTAAGGAAGTAACCTTGAGCTGGACCCTTGAAGGCCTTGTAACTGTAATCTTTTACCCTAAGTAAATACTCTTTATAAAAGACAACAGATTTCTAGTGCTTTGCATCAGCACCCCTTTTGACTGACTAATACACTACCCCTGCTCTTTCCAAACAGATACTTGACTTTATATTCATTGCATAGATGAAAATGAGGCAGGGTGAAGAAGAGTGAAAAAGCACTGAGTAATTTTTAAAGTTTTAACTCTAACTTGGAGATTATTTTTTGGTTATTACTGAGGCATAAAACATCATAAAGGAATTGTGTCTTTGAGAGAAAAAAAAATCAAGAAAAATAGTGGAGATCCCCAACCCCAGACAATAAAACATATATTCAGCATGGCCTGGAAGGAGAGAGAGGTATGGAAGTCATGGGAATGGAGAGGAGAGAGCCTAAGTCATGCTTGATGGGCAGAGTCAGAGATATCTGGTAGTTAGGAATACAGAGATTTTAGACTAGATTCCAAGGAGGAATCCTGGGAAGCAGGAAGATCCCAGAGAATGATGGGTTGTACCACACATCTAGGCAAGGGGTTAAAGAGACAGCCTTACAGAAACTCCTTTGCTTTCCCACATCATGAGGTAATGGCAGCATTACCTCTAGAAGGGCAACAGGATTGGAACAAAGTTCATTTGAGATCTGAGTGGATCAAATGAGGCATTGGGCATTGGAGTGGAGATCTAAATAGAGAGATGAACTAGGGCCAATAGGATTCCAATTTCCCTTGCCATGATATAAGTCCCCTGGCATTAAGAGGAAAAGAAATGAAGTTTCTGCCACACAGTGATATGGGGTTTTGACATGAAACATAAATAAATAAATAAAAAAGAAAAAAATGAAAGTTACATTCCCTGCACATGTAAATAAGTTCCAAAAGATTCATTCTTGCTATAATAAAGACTATTCTATATTTTACTAAATGTTATTTTAAAATACCATCAATTATTGCTTAATTTGAAATGTTTGTTTATTACACATGTTTTTGGCATTGTATATAAAGACCTTTATTATTTACTATTTTTTCAAAAAATCAAAATCAAAATCAAGAGTTTGTTAAAATATACAATTTATGATGCCCAACAATGAAAAGTATGATGTAAAGAATAATATAGATCAATGCCACCATGTGTATATGTGTGCATGTGTGTTTAGAATCAAGACTCCACATTAAAGTCCAAACATTCCAAAACGTCCTCACATGATACCATTGGTATTCATTTCTTTGAAATAAGTGCATAATGAAAAATGTTACTATTAATTTTGTAGGAGTTTTTAATGGAATATATATATATATATATACACAATCAGAAGCATTATATTTGAAAAAATAAGATATCATATAAGTTCAATACATATTACTTGGTCACTCTACAGATAATATTGACACTTACAATTTCTAGAATACTTGTCACAAAATTATGGCTCTTCGAGGATTATCAGACCACCATTGAAGACAAAGGAAACAGTTACTATACAGAAAGATTATTGCTATTGAAGGTTATTACTTCAATTATACTGTACCTCACTTAACAAATTCTTCAAAGTTAATTACAAAAAAATGTGACTGCAAATTTAAAGATAATATATCACAATGGTATCCTAATATGAATGAGCATTTAGTTATGAATCTCTTAATATTCCTAAGCTATTTTAATTAATTCTGCTCTAGACATTTACAAAGGAGGTTATAATTTGAAGTCCCATTAAATGTCAACAGAACAGTTAGCCTCCAGGGGCCTTAGGGCTGTTCTTTTCTCTATCTCTCTCTTCTCCTTCCTTTGCAATGATGAATATGGACACTCACTCCACCAAGTAGCAATGTTCTGGTTCAAAGATATTTTATTCACCATTATTGTTCTGGCTGATGTCACTGTGTTGAGTTGAAGGTTGAAGTGAAGATGGGTGTGTGGGCCCTTGGGTCTTACCTGATAGAGTTGGTATAAACTTTGGAAATTGCTTGAAACAGGTTTAAGAGACTCTTTTTTTTTTCTATTTTAGAGATCCTTCTATCTTTTCCCATTTGGTAGCTGGTCCAATGCTACTGCCCAAGTTAAGTGTCACTGGGTAAGCAGCTGTGCTGGCCATAGTTCTGGCCTGAGCAGGGCATCCTAGGCTAAGCACACTTTAAAACTGGGTGAAATAGTCTCTCTCTTTTCCCTTCTCTATCATTGGAGAACTCAAATGTGAACTTTTCAAGTGTGAGCTTGGGAGAAAAAAAAAATTGTCTCTTGCCGAAAAAGGACTCACCTATCTACCTCCTCTAGGTCAACTCACCAATCATCAAAAAACAAAGCAAAACAAAAGAAGAAGCCTATTTTACCCTGTGTTTTCTTTTTTCTTTTACTTTTTCAGTCTTTGAACGTATTCTTCCTTTAGGGATATCAGAGGGAACTACTGTTACTCTGGGATTTAATTAAAATATTCAAAGTATCCCTGACTATCCTCACAACACAAACAAATAAAATTCAATATCAATATATTTTTCACAATGCCTTCATGTATTTGCCTTGAATTTAGAATTTACTGTTTCTGAAAATTAAACTACATAACATACACCACATTTTTTTATGATAAAACACCTAAGCCTAAGGTTTATTATTCTCCAAATATATTTTAATGTCCTATTCTTTAGGAGGGTCAACAGAAGAAGTCTTCAATTATTTGTAATTGCCATAATGTAAATTGCTGTTATGATAGTAAAGATATATATAACATGATTTATTAATTTTTTCTATACTTAGTTCTCATTTGGCTCCAATAGACCACAGACACATAATCATATAGCAAAAGAATATATATATAACTATCCTTTATCCATATAGGTAATACAGCCTAAGATTGCCTCTACTTTCTAGTGGAATATTTTTAAATCTCTAATTTAATTAGTTAACTAGAAAATTACCCATATGTTCATTAGTTTCTAAAACCCACTGATTCATCTCACTGCACTCTGACATTTTTCCATATGCATCTAAAATATTTCAGAATGCTGACTAATAAATCATGAAACCCTTGTTTAAGCTTATTAAGTGTAAATCCTTCACCTGAAATCGTACGTAGTACAAAGGCTTGGTAGATATTTCTGTAAAATATTTTTGGTAAACTCTATAGACAAATTCTACACAAATCTGTATGCATAGATTAAGATGTGAGTTTTTTTCTATCTTGGTTACAGCTCAAGCTCCAAGACCAGAAGAGCCAACCAGTCCAACATACTACATTCTTAGAGAAGAGGTGGGCAGGAATCAGTTTTGAGACTGTTAGTCAAGTGCCAATAAGAGATATTTTTTAACTAGAGAGAGAGGAAGTAGGAGACTGAGAAAGGGATTTGGAAAGAACTCCTTAGATGGATTAAAGCCAGGAAATCAAAAGGGCAAAAGACTAGGTTGCCAGCTCTACAAAATTCACGTGAAAAAATGCCTCTTTGAAGATGGTATGCCTTTCAGCAGTATATGAAGTCAAAAGACCCATTTAGTTTTCCTTTGACCAAGATATAAGTGAAGGAGAGTCAGAACCGGCATGAATTTTATTTCCTTCCTGCCTATAAGACAGCCTGAAGTGGAGGGAAGATCTCCAGAGAAAGAATATGCAAATATAATGCCACACACATACTACTTGCCTATGAAACGATGGCCACTATTCAGGACGGTGGTGAGCCTGGGGTAGGAACACTCACTCAGACAAAAAACCACCCCCACCCCCAAAATAAAGGAGCAACCCCAAATTCCAAAAATCAGCGGTACTAACTGTGGATTATCATAACACGACTAGGAAAGAAAGCCCTTTCCTTATTTTCACTTTCACTTGGCATTCTCATTTCAACGCTAGAAATGTCAGAGACACATTATTGTGAGAAGCAGTAGGATAGAAACAGCTATAAAATTGGGAAGAAGCCACCATATGTCCATTTCCCACTTACGGCAATCCATCAGAAGCAGGTACAGAATGCGTTAGGAAAAACTTTTAATTTAAATAAAATAGAAATTATGGTTATTAATTTGGACTGGACATAATAATTATTGAATTGAGGCTTTAAATTTTTTAATAGACATGAACTAGTCAGAAATGACTTAGTGCTTGCCCAAGATCCAAAGGCCAGGGAAGTAGTCCCACAGGGTGTATTGTGAAGTGATTTCCAAGGTGATGTGTGAGTCTGAGGAGAATCAAGGATTTTTCGCATTACATTTCACTCATCCCATGTGTGCAACATCCTGATTACAGGCATATCATCCGAAATTGAAATAGACAAAACATTTTAAAAATTAAAAAGAAAACCCTTATCTCCCATTTTCACCCTTATTCCAATCATTAATCAGTTTTTTTCCTACCTCTCTATTGGAAAATAGCAAAGAGAGTTGCAATAGGATGATTCCTACATTCCACAGAACAATTTTATTTATGTTTTTCTTATTCTTCATTGACTATGTTCCACTTAAATTGTATTTGAGTAATTCTAAAATGAGTGCTTTCACATCTTACCACCTTTAACACCAGGATGTCTTGAAACAAATGGCTTCTTTCAATTGTAACTGTTGCATTGTTTTTTTTCTTTTTGGTAATGGTTCATAAAATAATGATGCATCATACAATTTAACAATAATATATCAAGCACATTAGATTTAACATATTTCAAAGGATAAAACAACAACAGCAACGAACAAACAACTAACGTTCTATTCACTTGCTCCTGGGATTATTGTTTAACGCACAAGAGAAAACCAGAACAACTCAAAATAGTCAAGGTTTTGAAGAGACTCACCAGAGTTGGGGTCAGAGTTGCCATCTGCTTCAGTCCTCTTGTCCGGAGAGGCCTGGTCGTAGAATTCGTCCTGTGGCTGAACCAGAGGAAGAGGGTGTGAGATCAGGGTTCCACTACCCACCGGCTCATGGTCTCCTAGACCACTGTCACTGCAGCTTTCCTGGGAGCCATCGGGGAGGTGAAACGTAACGCGGCGCTGCGACTACAAAGAAGACCACAGGACATGCCAATTAACAATCCTCCCAAAGAAAACAGGTGCCGTAGAACACAAAATCTGAAAACATCTTTCAACACATGACACAATGTAAAAGCAAAACAACTAGAACAAAAGCTAGGAACAAGCCTTCATTACTTGCTATTTACTGTGTAAAGTCCAACTAGCAAAATACCAGAAGGAATTTCCCTCTTGCACACTTCAAGACTATGAAACTAATTTTTA
>JAQZBX010099365.1:0-11482 GCA_029593785.1 Cabassous unicinctus
GCACATAGGAGCAGATTTGAATTGCTTGAAGACAGAATTAGTGACTTCGAAGGGAGGACATCTGAACTGGAAAAGACAGGAGAACAGAGAGAGAAGAGAATGGAAAAACTGGAAAAGAGTCTTAGGGAATTAAATGTCAACGTAAAACGCACATTCGCATTATTGGTGTCCCAGAAGGAGAAGAGAATGGAAAAGGGGCAGAAAGAATATTTGAGAAAATAATGACTGAAAACTTCCTAACCTTTATGAAAGAAATAAATATCAATATACAAGAAGGATAATGCACCCCAAATAGAATAAACTCGAATAGACCTATCCTGAGACACCTCCTATTCAAAATGACAAATATCAGAGATAAAAAGAGGATTCTGAAAGCAGCAAGAGAAAAGCAAGGCATCACATACAAGGGAAACTCAATAAGATTAAGTGCAGACCTCTCATTAGAAACCACAGAAGAGAGAAGAAAATGGTGTGATGTATTTAAGGTACTGAAAGAGAAAAGTTGCCAGCCAAGAATTCTGTATCTGGAAAAATTATTCTTCATAAATGAGGGTGGGTTCAACATCTTCAAAGACAAACAAAAACTGATAGAATATGTTACCAAAAGATCATAATTACAAGACATAAAGAGGGTGCTGTAGCTTGAAAGGAAAAACAAGGGTGAGAGATTTGGAGAATAGTTTAGAAATGAAGATTATTAGGAAGGGTAAACTAAAGGATAAGAAGACAGACAACAGAACAGTATAACAGAGAATCGAAGGCAAAATGGATGTAGTAAGCAATGCCTTTACAATAATAACACTGAATGTTAAGAGATAGAACTCCCCAATCAAAAGACACAGACTGATACAATGGATAAAAAAATATAAACCATCTATATGTTGTCTACAAGAGACCCACCTCACACCTAAGTACCAACCAGGTTAAAAGTGAAAGGCTGGAAGAAGGTATTCCACGCAAATCATAAGCAAAAAAGAGCTGGAATAGCCCGACTAAATGTAAAATAACAATATTATAGTAAATGAACAATAAGTACTCAGTGCAACTAGCAAACTGTTCCTGTGATTAGTATTCTGTAAATTTCTTCATACAAAATAAACACTTGCTTTTAACTGAGGAGGACTGGAAAAGAAATATATTTTTGAATACTTCATTTTTCTTTATGCCTTTCTTATGCATACTAATTAAAATAATCCATCTGGATCAATAATGATTTAGTATGACTACTATTGAAAAAGATTTTGAGTTTTTCTGCCTCATAAAACTATGAGTTGGCATATTGTTATCTGTGGTAATTCATTCCAATAAGATATGAAGAATTCCCATATAGGAATTTGATTATCCAGAAAGAATTATGGCCTAAATGGAAACTGTATAACTAAACCAATAATTAATTTCATCCTTAGAGATTATGTCCAATAGAGCTGTAATATAAAAATTAGAATTATGTTATAATTAGTTTCTATTATATTAGAATTATTATTTATATTTATAAATGTTTGTTGCTATATTATCTATTTCTTATAATTGATTATATTAAATCTAACCTGGCCTTACACTCTCTTCCAAAATTTGTAATTTCTTTAAGTCTATTTTTCTATTTTAAAATTTTACAATAAGGGTCTTTTTAAGAGCTAAAAAAAAAAAAGCCATTGATTATACACTTTGGATAGATCATATGGTATGTGAATATATCTCAATAAAACTGCTTAATAAACAAATAATTGTGCAAGAATAACCAGAAATAGCAGCTATGTACAGAAGGGGAAACAAAGAGACTGAGAGGGGAGGAATTTCTTTGTTTTTCATTTACTATTATTGAAATAATGAAAATGCTTTATTAATGATTGAAGTGATGAACACTACGTGATTATACTAAATACCACTGACTGTACACTTTGGATAAACTGTATGCTTTATTAATATGTATCAATAAAATTGATTTGTTTAAAAAAAAAAATAGGGTGGATTTGGGGAAAAATACACCAAATGTAAGATACTTTGGTTAGTAGTAGTGTTTTTGTTTGCCTGTTTTTTTTAAAGATTTATTCACTTATTTATTTATCCCCCAATTGCTGCTTGTGTTTGCTGTGTCCATTTTGCTGCGTGTTTTTTCTGTGTCTGCTTATCTCCCCCATGCTGTGAGGTCCTGCTGCATCAGCCCACCGCACCATGCAAGCCGGCCTGCCCTCACAAGGAGGCCCCAGGAACCGAACCCAGGGCCTCCCATATGGTAAACAGGAGTTCTGTTGATTGAGCCACACCCGCTTCCCAGTAGTAGTGTTTTGATGATGCTCTTTCATCATTTGTTAAAAATGTTTCACGACAATGGTAGGGTGAGGTGAGAGCCCTGTATGATTGTTATGCATGTTTGTTTTGTACGTCTACAACTTTTATTATACACTTACTGCTTATGTGTGTTTATGTATGAGTGATATACTTCAATAAATTTTTTAAATGAAAGAAAAAAAAAAGAAGGCATCAAGAGTTGGACGCAAAAGATAGGAGCCCAATTAGTGTCCTCAATGAAGGCAGCTAAGCCCTTGTCTGGAACTCCTCTGACAGCCCCCAGGGAACCAAGAGAAAAGGTCTGCCAAGTTGGCAGCTGGGGGCTGTGAGTACCCTGGAGACTATCTGGGGGAGGAGGGTATGGATTTCGATGGCCACGCTTGCTTTCGGTCTCAGGGAGACTTACGCAGCAAGCCCACCAAACTTAAATGAGGCAATACAGCGCTCAGAGCGGCAAACTGGGAGCCCCCAGCTGTCAGCTACTATGATGGGACAGCTCCTAAACGCAAGAGTCTTTGGTTGGATAAGCGCCGGTGACGAAGCTCGGCAAGGCCGGCTGCCGGGTCCAGGTCACCGCACCGAGAGCCGCAGGCGGGGCGCCGGAGCCCGCGCGACCAGTGCGGCCGGGAAGCCGCAACCTCGCCCCAGCGCCCCGCCGCCCCGCGCAGGTGGGCGGGCCCACGAGCCGGGCGGCCCGCTGATTGGCGGCGGCCGGCGCGCCCTCTGACCCCACGCCGCCACCGGCGGAGCCACCGCCCGCCTTCTCCGGCTCCCCCTCCCCCCGCCGGCCGCCTCCCGCCCCGCCCGCCGCTCCGCGCGCCTCCCTCGGGGCCTGGGCCGGCGACCCCCAGCAGGACCCTCGGCTCCGACCCGTGGCTCACCATTTCCGCACTTTCTCGATGGCCGCCATCACCTTCTTAATGTCATCTTTGGCCCGGCTGCGGGTCTCGGCCCGGACCGACCGGCCCGACATGGCGGCGGCGGGAACGGCGGGGGCCGGGGCACTGCTCCTGAGACACGGGGACCCGCGCGCCGCTCGCCCGCCGCAGTAGCGTCACCGCCGCCGTCGCCCCCTCTGTGCGCGCGTGCGCGAGGAAGCGCGCGCACCCGCCCGCCCCTTGGGGCTCGAGGGCTCAGCGCGCCTGCGCGCCCCGCCCGGGGCGTCCCTCCCGGAGCGTCCCTTCCTGAGCGCCCCGGGAGGCCCCCCAGCAGCCTGCGGGGCCGGGCTGCGCGGCGTGCGGGCGGCACGTGCTGCCGGCAGGGCGAGGTGCGAGGCGCTGCCAACCCGGCTCTTGGCTCTGCCTGGGTTTGTATTTTATAAACTTGGCTGGAAAGAGCCCGAGCTGCTTCTGCGCCATCCTGCCCTGCCTCCTGCCCAGCGCCCCGGCTCCTTGGATACACTGCTGTGCCCCAGCCACGGCTAAGTTCACACCTTTCTCCACTGTGCCGCCCGCACAGGTGCACACACCTGTTCCCCACCTGCAAGTCTCTCATCTCTTCACCTCATGAACTAATAATGACTTGTTTTACAACCCATTCAAACTCAGAGACGCCTTCCCCGAGTTTCATTCAGCAGTTAGGAATTAAAGGATGCCTACTTTGTCTAAGGCTCTGTGCTTAGCGCTGAGGAAACAGGGCTTTTGCCCACCAAAAGCTTCCCGTTTGATCACATATGTAGACCAGAAAACAGGCATTTAAAAGGCCATTTGATAAATGCTAGCCTAAGGCAGTACAGGGTTTCCTGCCAGTCCTAATCCAGGTGAGGAAAAGTGACCTTGAAGCTGGCTGCTGAAAATAGGATAGGTGCTGTTTCTCCAAGGCCTAACTGTCCAGAGACATTGTAGATTCTCCATAAAATATTTGTCTGTGCGAGTCTTGAATCTTCTCTTCAGTGCAGACTCCCTCCCTCTGCAGACAGGCATTTCTTGATGCCTGTAGTATGCAGCAAGGGTCCTATAACAGCTGCTCCAGGTGATATAAAGGAAGCAGGTGACAGGGCTTGCACTAGTTGATAGTGGCTGCTTCTCTCACATCTGAGAAACTTCTTTCTGAGGCAGGATAGAATAGGGACCTGAGGAGAAGAGGCAGAAAACCCCAAGCTCCAATTCTCAGAACACAAACATCCTTATGAGAATGCAACTTGCAACATTTTCACACAGCAGAAAGAAGGAAAAACAGGAAAGTTGCCCCACCACCCATCTACTTTCATAAATATCTCATGCAGAAACACCCAGCAGGGCTCACAGACAGTGGCCAGAGGCCCATCACCACCGATCAACGCGCCTTGCAGAGCTCATGGACAGCAACCAGAAGCAGACCATCACCAAACAACATGCCCTATAAACTAAACCATTCAATGAGTTTCCCCCACTTTGTCTTAAATACACCAATCAGCACAGACCCTAACCCACTATGATAACCAATAAAACCAGAAAATCCTAGAGAAAGCATGCATCTCTTCCTTGAACACACCCATACTCATGTCCTTGAGTGTGTACTTTCTTCTCATTAAATGCCTAACTTTTTTTTTTAAGATTTCTTTCTTTCTCCCCTACCCCCATTGTTTGTGCTTGCTGTCTGCTCTCCATGTCTGTTTCTTGTGTGCTCGTCTTCTTTCTAGGAGGCACCAGGAACCAAATCCAGGACCTCCCATGTGGGAAGGAGGCACCCAATGGCTTGAGCCACCTCTGCTCCCACTTGTGACTCTCATTGTGTTTCCTCATTGTGTCTCTTCATTGTGTCACCCTGTTGTATCAGCTTGCTGCACCAGCCTGTTGCGTCAGCTCGCTGTCTTGCTCATCTTCTTTTAGGCAGCATTGGGAACCTAACTCAGGACATCCCATGTGATAGGCAGGTGCCCAACTGCTCGAGCCACATCAGCTTCCCTAACTTTCTTATAAATGTGGTGCATCTCTGAATTCTTTCTTTTGACATGACCAAGAACCTGGAAATCAGCTCCAGCAACACTTCTGGGTGTCCCAGAGAAATGCCCAGCTAATCCTGAACTTGACACAGCCTCTGACTATGACTGTTTAGACTTTCATGATCAACAAATACCATGACTCAATCAGCAGAGCAGATGTATGTCCTCTTGCTGGTGAGGGGGGCAGGAATAGCTTCTGCCTGACTTTCTCAAACTCAATTGATCCAGAATAACTCAACCCAAGCAGTGCCTGAGCACCTACTATATGTCCTACAGCAGTGGACACTGGGGGTGATGCAGAGATGAGTGAGACACACTTGAGGTGAGGATAAGGAAAACAATAGGAAAATAACACACAAGGCAGAACATGGGAAGTACCATGAAAGAGACCAGCTCTATAGACTTCCCCATTTCTGTTCATAGTACCCCTTGGCCCAGGCACACAGTCCCTGACCAGTCTTCCTCTCTGAGGTTTCTTGCCCAGAGCTTCTCTCCACCCCACAGCCCACTACTCCTCCCAGCTGCACTAGCATCCTGCATCCGTCTCTCCTCCAGCCCACCCTGCCCCACTGCCAGGCACTCCTGCCCACATTTGTCCACCTGGCCCCGTATTCTCCACCTTATCTCCCACTGAAACTCTCTCTGCATAGGAGTCATCAAAGTAAGCACCTTTCAACTATTTCTCTCAGGCCACACAAATGCCCTCTGTTGACATCCTATTTTTTTGTTTTTGAAATTACACCTTGACATTTTCAAGGTAAAAGGCAAGATCTGTGCCTGATGCTGAGGGGGATGCAAAGATGAGCCAGCCCAGGCCTCTTCCTTGAGGATCTAGCATTTTAGGCAATGGCTTCCCTTCTCACTCAGAGTAAAAGTTATGGTGGCCCTACAAAGCCCCACACCATCTGCCCCCCACAATCCCTCCCATTAATTTTCTCACAAATCCTACAACTTTCCCCTTTGCTCTCTCTGCTCCAAATACATAGGCTTCCTTGCTAATCTGAAAGCACCCAGTCAAGCTCCTGCCTCAGGGCCTTTGTACTTCCGGTCCCTCCATCTAGACACCCACCCCCCAAATACATGCCTGGCACACTCCCTCCGCTCCTTCAGGTCTTTACTCAAATGTCTTCTTCTCAATGCAGCTTTCCCTGGCCCCCTGACCTAAGACTGCAATATCCATCCCCACACCCACTCTGTATCCCCCACCCCAATTTATTTTTCTGCAGAACATTCATCACCATCCAAAATATGATTTTATTTATCCTGCTTATTATCTGCCTCGTTTCAGTAGCTCCATGAAGGTAGCAACACCGTCCGATTTGTTCACTGATTATCTGTAGCATTTAAACAGAGCTGGGCACTCAGTAGGTGCTCATTAAATATTTGTTGAATGAATGAATGCCTAACCTCAGTGCTGCCCTTCCATGGAGCCTTCTCAGATCCCTCCCAGCAAAAGGAAGGAAGCCTCCCTCCTGTGAACCCCCAGGACTCTGGACACCTTCTGTATTTCACACCGTTCTCTCCTGACAGGAAGGATTTCCAGGGCAGGTACAAGCCACTCTGAAACCACATGACACAGAGTGTCTTCATGGGGTCCTGAAGACCACATGACATGATCCTGCTTAATGATAATTCGACGCTATTCTACCTGTTTGCCTGGTCTTTATTATCTGCTGTCCCCCAGAAATGTAAGCACTCTGAGGGCAGGATCCCATCGTCACCGTTCATCACTACATTCCCAATATCTACTATGATACTCGGCACAGAAGGGGTGCTTCAGAGGGAATTGCTGGAGGAATGAATGAATGAACACTTTTCTCCCCCTCAGGTTCTCTTTGGTGCCCACTATCGGCAGCTGTCCCCCTTTCTGCCCCCTCCAAGTTTCCTTTAAGTCAGGGGTTCTTAACCTTTTTTGTTCCGTGGACCCCTTTGCCAGTCAGGTGAAGTGAATACTATTGTAATTTATTTACTGCAGACATTCGTAAGTGAAGGAAATGCTAGATTTCAATTAGAGGTCAGAGAAAAGATAAGTCGACTTTTTTCAATTCAAACCCAGAAACAAACAAAAAAACAATAAAAACAAAATAAATAAAAAATAAAAACAAAACAATACAAAAACAATTGAAACTCAGGCACGCCCTGAAATCTTTGGGTCTGTGGACCCCTGGTTAAGAACCCCTGCTTTAAATCACCCCACTTCTGTCAGAGCACTTTGGCACCATCACGGCACCCACAGTCCTCCTCCTGACCAGCTCTCATGCCCAAGGTCCGGGCGTACCTCTGATGAGCGCCTCAGGGGCGGGATGCAGGCAGTGGGAAGACCTGACTGCCCCTGGGAAATTGGTCAGATGAGGGTGGGGCCAAGGCAAGGAGGAGGAAGGGAAGACTCCCCAGGATGTAGCAGGCCACCGTTATGATAAGAACATGATGAGAACACCATCTTTTATCTCTCTGTGTATTGAGTGGTTTAAAAGACCACAAGGCAAGTCTATTTCTGGCACTCATCTTAAGGCAGCCTGGCGTTCTGGGAGTTTAAAGGATGTAACACAAACCACACAGCTGGTTAAAAGCCATGGTATTCCCACTTCCAGGAATATAACCAAAAGAATTGAAAGCTAGGACTCGAACAGGTATTTGCACACCGATGTTCATAGCAGCATTTTTCACAATTGCCAAAAGATGGAAGCAACCCAAGTGTCCATCAAGAGATGAATGGATAAACAAGATGTGGGCTATACATCTAATGGAGTATTACTCAGCCATAGCAAGGAATGATGTTCTGATACGTGCTGCAACATGAGCCTTGAAGACATCATGTTGAAATAAGTCAGACACAAAAGGACAGATATTATTTGATCTCGCTTAAATGAGATTAGAATATGCAAATTTATAAAGTCAGAAACTAGAATACAGGTTACCAAGGGCTGGGTGAGGCTAGAGAATGGGGAATTAATCTTTTATTGGTAATTTCTGTTTGGGGAAATGGGGGAGTCTTGGTAATGGATAGTGATGATGGTAGCACAACATGGTGAATGAAACTACCACCACTGAATTATATATTTGAATGTGGTTACAAGGGGGAAATCTTAGGTTGTATTTGTTACCAGAATAAAAATTTTAAACCATAGAATTGTACAACACAACGAATCCTAATATAAACTATAGTTAATAGTATAATTATAAAAATATTCTTTCATCAATTGTAATAAAAGTACCACACTAATGCAAAGTATTAATAAGGAAAACTGGGGACAGGGGCTATATGGGAACTCTGTACTTTCTGCACGATTTTTCTGTATACCTACAACTTTAATAAACAATTAAAAAGCCACAATACCCCTGGATACAGAGGTTTTCTGCCTCCTGGACATGGGTGTTGGAAATGGGTACTTTAGGAGGGAACGAGCCCAGAATGAGACTCTGGGTGGGCATTCGGGGTTGTGAGGTTCCAGGGAGGGGAAGTTCTTTTATTCAATGACTGGCCTTCTGCTGTGAGAATACTAAAACTACCCAGCCATGTTTCCTGCCCTCCAGACCATCACAGCTCAGACAAAGGACCAGACCACGTGGGGCCGAGTTGGAGGGACGTTCGGGCTTGCGAAAGCACTGAGGGAGCCACTATGCTTGTCTGAGGTAATGGGGAAAGGCTGTTTCCAAAGCGGGACTCCCGAGAGAGCTAAGGGATGGCCCATGTGACCAGGATGCGTAGGTGCTGAGCAGGAAATGGGCAGCCCCCAGGGATTCCCTGGTCAGGTCATCTTCAGTTTCTCCTCCACGGGGCACAAGCAAGAACACACTCACCAGGAAGAACAGGGCACACCCTCAGTCAGCGCCTTGGCTTATTAACAAAGCCGACCAGCACGATGCAGCCTTGCCCACACATGAGAGTGCATCAGAATTAGCTGAGCGCTGATAAAAACCACAGAGGCCACAGCTCCTTGAAGGAGGGCAGGGCCTCGGGGTTTAGACCCAGTTCCCCAGGTGCTTCCAACACCCAAACCATTTGAGAACCATTGGCACAGCAGTTAAGTTACTGAGCTCTGGCCCCAGATTCCGTGGGTTTGAATCCCAGCTCAGCCTTGCACCTCCCTAAGTGACTTCAGTAAATGCTGAAGAAATGCTGTAGTTTCCTCACTTGCAAAATAGAAATTTTAATAGTACCTGTCTTATAGAACTGCTGGGAGGATGACAGTCATCAGTAAAGCACTGAGAACAGTGCCTGGCACATGAGTGCTCCCTAAATGTTAGCCATTGTTATAAAATGTTTTAAAGTCCTGGCAGAAAGATGCAATTAAAATAACAAAAACAAAGGAAAGGGGAAGATTAGAGGGTAATCTCTAAATTTAACTGACATTTTTACAGAAGGAAAACAACTCAAAACCTCAGCATACACTAGCAGCCAGGAAGCAGTTTGAGAGGTTTAAGTGAAAAAGCTGAGCCTACTTGCTGCAGTGAGAGCACCTAGAAAGGAGGAAGAAAAGCTCTGTCAGTTTGAGAGAAAGCTGATGTGCTCCATTCCCCATGGCTTCCTTCCCTGGCAGGTTGATCCTGGGATGTGATGGAGGAGCATCAAGGTATAAATGGTTTCCATGCCAGTACCCTGGCTGCAGCTAGTCTGTGAAACATCTGGATTTCAAGGTAAGAATGGAGAGCCACGGACTTCAGTGAGTTTGGTGACCAGGTCACAGATAATGGTTGAGAAAATATAGAGGGAGCTTCCACATGTCAAGGACTTTTACAATTAAACGAACTGAGAGACAGAAACCCCAGGAACTCACAAAACCATATTTTATTTCTGACGTGCTAAGAAGGCCTCAGAACATTGACCGTGAAGCTGCAGGGAAAAAAGGAAGAGTGCTTGGCATAGAGGTAACAGTGCTACCCTTAGACCTGGGCAAGAGGATCCCTGACCTGGCCCTCCTTCTACAGGCCCCTCTCCACAAGGCAGTTTGCAGCACCAAGGAAATGTGATTGCCCAGAATCTGGGCACCCCCAGTTCTCACTGCTTCCAAACCATGGCCCAGGTACCCAGAACCCCAAATTCCCTGCCCAGACCCAAGCCTGCTTCCAGGGCCTGTATGAGCCCCTTCCCTGGGGCCATCCTCACAGAGGCAGTGCTGCCAGTGTGCCAAGGTCCAGAGGCAGCCAAGGGGAGGCAATTTGCAGGGACACAGCACTAGGAAGCAGGGGAAGGGTCGTCCTTTGCAATGCCAGAAAAGAACCAGGTGCGGGACAAGAAGGGTGACCCTGACCATGGGAGAGCTTGCCTTGTCACATTTTTTTTTTTATTTCTTCCCCCCTTGTTTGCACTTTCTGTTCATCTTCCTTTTTTAGGAGGCACCAAGAGCCAAACCCAGGACCTCAGGTGTGGGAGGTGCCCAATCACTTGAGCCACCTCTGTTCCCTGCTTTGGTGTGTCATGTTTTTCCTTGTCTTTTGTTGCATCATCTTGTGCCAGCTCGCCACATCAGCTCCCTGTTTTACTTGTCCTCTCTAGGAGGCACCGGGAACCTCTGCTTCCTGCTTTGTTGTCTCTCTCATTTTTCTTCTTAGGTCTTTTGTTGCATCATCTTGTTGTGCCAGCTCACCATGCCTGCCTGTCACGCCAGCTCGCTGTCTTCTTTAGGAGACACCAGAACCTGAGCCAGGGACCTCCCATGTGGTAGATGGGAGTGCAATCGCTTGAGCCACATCTGCTTTCCTGTCACCATGTTCTGATATGGAATTCCTGAGTCTGAGAATTCTAAATTTGAACTTCACCTTCCAAGGATCTTATATTTTAGGAGGATAGAACATATTTGAAGTCTAAATTTATACCTTTTAAGACATGGCACCTGGGCCTCCATTTATATTCTTTTTTTTTTTTTTTTTACCGGGAGGTCCCGGGGATCGAACCCAGGTTTGATTGCCCAACCTCCTGAGCCACATCTATCCCCCTCCATTTGTATTCTTGCCACTGGCTTTGGACCTGAATTCAAAAGTCTGGGCCTGCCATTTATTAGTTATGAGTTATGCACCTCAGGCAATTTACTTGGACTCTCTAATAATAATGATGTTAAGACTCTTTCATGGGAAGCGGGTGTGGCTCAATGGATAGAGCTCCTGTTTACCATATGGGAGGCCCCGTGTTCGCTTCCCGGGGCCTCCTTGTGAGGGCAGGTCGGCCCGCAGGGCGCGGTGGGCTGATGCAGCAGGACCTCACAGCAAGGGGGAGATAAGCAGACACGGAAGAAACACAACATCAAATGGACACAGTAAAACACAAGCAGC
>JAQZBX010099366.1:0-11484 GCA_029593785.1 Cabassous unicinctus
CTGAGCTGTCTGCCCTGCTTATAGTGTCTGGGTGTATAGAGCCCTCAGGAAACCCACTGATTGAGACACAGATTTCTGTGGCAGTCAAAGAGACCCTGCTGAGATATGCCTGTGGAGGCAGTGACCACTGGAGGTTCTGAGGGGAGGGAGAGGCAAAAACAAGTGTAATATGCGGACATTTTCAGTACTTGGGAATTGTCCTGAATGATATTTTAATGACAGATACAGGCCATGATATATCTTGACATAACATACAAATTGTGAGGGAGAGAGTGTAAGCTACAATGTAATCTGTAATCAACACTTAGTGGCAATGTTCCAAAATGTGTTCATCAATTGTAACAAACATACCACACCAACGAAGGATGTTGTTAATGTGGGAAAATGTGGGAGGGGTTGGGAGTGGGGCATATGGGAGTCCCCTACATTTTTTAAATGTAATCTACATATGTTTTCAGAAAAAAAAAGAATAATAAAAAAAGTCTATTTTAGGCATAAGAAGAGTCCTCATATGTATGCAGAGAGCCCCAGTGGGAATAGCAGACCTAGGATTATGAATAAAGATTTTTCCTGGCATTTATAAAAAAAAACATTTAAAAAATTGAAATGTCCACCAAATATAATGGGGTATACTGGGTGGGAGATCCTCATCATGTGGGAAACTCTCCATAATAGCTTCACAATTTTTCTGTTGAGCAATACTGTTCAAAAATAAATGTCATTAAAAATTAAATGTTAGTGAAATGTAAATACTTTGGAAACAGTGATTCTGAGCTTGACTGCAGAGTCTACTGCATGCCTTGGGTAAGCGATATCATTGATCTGAGTCACATTATTCAACCATAAACTCAGAATATAGATACCAATTTCATAGAGTTATCAAAGATCAAATGAAATACTGAATATAAAATGTCTGAAATGTCTCTAATTTTAATCAGTGAATTCTTAGATAAATTATGTTTTAATCCCTCACAGATTATTCCCGACTCTCTATTCCCACTTCTTTTTTAACTTTTTTTAAATTGAAATTTATCTTTCATATGTGAAGAAACATGAACACTAAATGTATAATAAAAGTTGTGCTTAAAAAAGAGGCATACATATCATCATACAAGTCTCCCATACTTCAGCTCACAACCAATATGCTGCATTGTTGTGAAACAATTATTGCAAACTATGAAAGCACAGAGCATTGTCAAACATTACAACTAACTATAGCCTGTGTCTTACATTTGATGTATTTTTCTACCAACCCAGCCAATTATTAACACCCTGTACTAGTATTAGATATTTGTTATACTTCATGAAAGAACATTCTCATATTTATTCTGTTAATCACAGTCCATCATCTACCACTGGATTCCCTGTGTTATACACTCCCCTGCTTTGTACAATCCATCAAATGCAGACACTCGGTGGCTCTCAGTTTCATCACAGAGTTGTGATGTCATCCCCACAGTTAATTTTAGAATGTTTTCATGACTCCAAAAGGAAAAATCCCATACCCTACTTATACTCCTCTATTTATGTCCCTTAGACCTGACATATTATCTTTTTGCCACTGATGCAAAAATATTACAATGTTACTGTTAACTATTGTCTAAATGTTACATTACTTGTAACTTTCCCTTATATCACCATATCCTTAACATTTTGTAAAAGAAGGACATTTTTATATTTATACTATTAACCACATCTACTGTGCAACTTCCACACCTCTTCATCTTTCCACAGCTTTGACAACATTGTCCCAGAATGACCTTTCCGTTGGTCTAGCCTGATCATAGACATCACCTGCCATAAAACCCTCACTGAATCTCCACTCCGTCAGAATTAATATCAATCCTGTAGCCTTAATGTAAAGTTCTCTATTATCTGATTGCTGGCTACCTGGCTACACTGATGTATGACTTTTCAACCCCTGACCAACATTGTTCATCATAAATTATAAACTTTTTTTGTGATTTCATAAGCACAACTTATGTTTAATTCATTTCCAGATACACTCCTTTCCTTCCTCTTACCCAATCTCCATGCAAAAGGACTCCAAATCCTCTTTTAAGATTCAATGCAATGATATGAGTACCTGGGGGGCCTTCACCAACTGCTCCAGGAATAGCCATCAACTTTATGAAGCACTTCACCAGGATATCAGTGCCACCTAAAGATAGTGCATTTATTTATGCACATGTCTCTTACCCTGTTAAACAGTGAGTCCCTTGAGAGAAAGAACAAAGTCTTATCATCTGTTCATCCACAGAACATAATTTAGTAATGTAAATTAGTAATTGTTAATTAAATGTTTGTTGAATAACTGAAAGGGCAAATGGTGTAATGATATTCAACCTATATTGCCATGACTGAGAGCCAACACCAGATGATAAAGTCAGGAAAATGAATAAAGTTTAGTGTACCTAGACTCTCCCTCCAGAATCAGGGATTTCTACTTGATAGGAGTTTGTATCATTAAACTTTCCTTAACGTTCTTTCCACGTTCAGGCTCCTAAAATTACCACCAATAGAAGAGGTCTCTCAAACCATACCACATCCCCCAGAACTTGAGAAATTTCTGTTTTTCTCACCCATTTATTATCAAGGAAGCATCTCATTTTCAGTGATTCACGTTCTTCCCTGGGTAATGAATGAATTTGGAAGCTCTTCTCCCAGGAAGGTCAAGGAGATGGAGGTGGTCATGAGTCCTCGAGAAGACACAATTTTGTTTTCTCTTCATTGAGAATATTAAGGCAGACTTGAGGTGGTGTAGAAGAAGCATTTACAATTTCTGTCAATTTAGGGCATGAATTCCCATGAGTCACATTAATGAAATATTCTTTGGTCTCTCAACACCTCCACCTCAGTTTTCTGGAACTAGGAGAGAAAAACAGAATGCAAACGTGTGCCAATTTTAACTCATGGCAGAATGTTTCGGGGATCCATATACATGCCTTATCCCACTGGACTGCTTCCTCCTAGGCTTAGGGCAACTCTGTTTGATTTTGTTCTCTGCGTTTGGTTACTCCATAATAATTTCTCTCACCATCTCTAGGGTGCATTTCCTTCTCCAACGAGTTGTGGACTCATTTTGATCCCATAGTAAAGTAACATCAATGTAAGGCACACCAATCTGGCAAATCTGTGGGCTGAGAATCACGTGGGTGAATCCTGCTCCAGAGCTTGGTTTCAGTATGCCTTAAAGTCCCAACCCTGTAAATGTGTTTCATCCTGTGCTTCTTGTATTTTCTGAATTGTACTTGTTCATTTGTTTGCATCATTTTATACTTTAATAAATATATGACCCTCTTGCAATGCTGGTAGGAAGGTGAAATGGTGCAGGTGCCACAGAAAAAAGTTTGGCCATTCCTCAAAATGTTAAACACAGAATAACCATAGGACCCATCATTTCTGCTTCTAGGTATAAATATCAAATAATTGAAAACAGGTGTTCAAACACAAATGTTCACATGAATGTTCACAGCAGCACTATTCACAAGCAAGAGACCATGGGTCCAATCTGGTCCACCACCTTTTTATAAAAGTCTCTGTAAAAGAACTTTAATTGAATTATTGGCTTAAGTATCCACTCTAGTTGTTTGAAAATTAGAAGAAGACATAGAGAGGAAGTGATCTGAATTTTCTGTGGAAAAATTAACCTAAATGCTACTAGAGGGGACTTCCAGGAAAATGGTGTTGAGGTAGGAAGGCAGAGTCTGACCCTCTCACAAAAAAAGTGGAGAGAAGGTAGGGACCTATGTAAAAGGAGCTGCTTTGGATATATAGAGAGCGGGAAGGTGCTCTGAGTCCTCTAGGAGGATACCGGAATGATAAAGAAGCCAAAGGAAAACTGTGAGTTGCTCATCCCTGTGGCTTGAAATGGCACACAGACGCCACCCTCAGGGCCACAGACTTGGAGGGGGCATTCCCTGGGAAGAAGAGGGGTCTGAAAGAGGGTGTAGACTGCTGTTGTTTTTTGTGGTGCGATTGGCCAACTGAACCCCCTTTGAATCTCAGAAGGACCCCAACCCAATAGAGGGAGGGGAGGGGTATCTGTCATGCCCAGCTGCCAAGAGAGAGAAAGGAACTAGATGAGAGTGGGGAGGGACAGGCACCTAATAAGCAGGGCTCTAGCAAATTGTAGTCTAAAACACCTGGGGAAAAGAGGGCAGAAAGTTTTCTAAAGCACAATCAACTTGAGGAGACAATTCAGCTCAGTAGATGAATTTCAGCCTGGCAAATACAAGATCCCTGGTTCAATTCCCCAGTCTGGGTTACCAGGCATTCACCAGATACCTTATTACAGGGAACATAGAGATATTCTTTTCATTTTTGGTTTCCTTGGATTTCTTTTTTTTTTTTTTTTTTAAAGAGGGAGGGGTGTTTTGCCTGTTGTTTTTTTTTTTAATTGCTTCTGTTTTGTTTTCCATTTCCCCTTTCTCTGTTTCCTCCCTTTTTTTTCTTTTACCTACTTTTTCTCACTACATTAATTCTTTTCATTCCTTCAATATTCTTTATTCTATTTTATGTTGTTTTTCTTTCATTCCATCCCTTTTTCTTGGGTCTTCAATTTTTTAATATTTTTATTTCTCTCTCTCTTGTTTGTTCTTTTTTCAATACTTTTTTGCTTTTTCTTGTGTGTTGTTTTTCTTTTCTATTTTCTGTTTTCTTTTCCACTCTTCTCATCATTCTGTCTTTTAAATCATTGCATATATTTTTTATATTTTCTTTCCAGTTTCAGTTTTTCCTATTCTACTTTTTTATTCTTATTCTTCTGTATTTCTTCTGATTTTTCACATGGGTTAATTATTTATTTCCCTAGGTCTTGTATGGATCCTCTTCTACCTTTTCTATTATTAAAATTATTATTATTTTTCTCTTCTTATCTCTATTATTTTCTCTGCTTCTAATTCTTTTTTTTTTAAAGGGAAAATAGACAACAACATGGAAATAGAATAAGAGGAATAACCTGTCAAAGTGAAAATTTACCACACACACAAAAACAACAAAATAAAACCCTAGAGTGGAAAAAGGAGCTAAACACTTCTCTCTTAAACCCATCAAGATAAACAGATGACAGGACAACAACAAAAAATTACAGACCATACTAAGAAACAGATAGACATGGCCCAGTCTAATGAACAAACAGAAACAGGAGGAAATGCAGAACATGGAACAATGAATCAGTAATGCACAAACATAATGAATCAATTTAATGAAGGGAAGGAAGAGACTAAGGATATAAAGAAGACACCAGGAGAACATAGTGAAGAAATTGGAATCATGCACAGAAACATACTGGATATGATGGTGATGAATGGCACAATGCAAGAAATCAAAAATACAGTGGAAGCACAAAACAGCAGATTTGAACAGGCAGAGGAAAGAATAAGTAATGTGGAAGACAGTACATCAGAAAGTATAGAGATAATAGAACAGAGAGATTCAAAGCTAGAAAAATCCAGCAGGGACTTAGGGACTTGAATGATAACATGAAACAGACAAACATAAGCATTTTAGGCATCACAGAAGGACAATAGAAGGGAAAGTAGATAGAAGGAGTGATGGAGCAAATAATGGCTGAAAATTTCCAAACAATATTGAGGGACATGGTTGTACATGTCCAGGAAGCACAGCAGACCGCAAGGAATATAAATCCTAACAGGCCTACCGCAAGACATATACTTTTCAAATTATCCAATGCTCAGGACAAAGAGAGAATAATGAAAGCAGCAAGAGAAAAGAGATCCATCACATACTATGGAAGCTTGATCAGATTACGTGCTGATTTCTCACCTGAAACCATGGAAACCAGAAGGCAGTGGTATTACATAGTTAAGGTGCTAAAAGAAAAAAAAAAAACCTCCAAACAAGAATCATCTATTGAGCAAAGCTGGCATTCAAAAATCAGGGAGAGTTCAAAATATTCACAGATAAATGGAAATTAAGGGAGATTGTCAATAAGAAACCTGCCATTCAAGAAATACTGAAGTGAGTTCTGCAGATTGAAAGGAAAAAATAGGAGAGAGAGATTTGGAGGAGAGTGTAAGAATAACTAAAATAAAATAAAGACAGCATATGGCATTCATAAACCTAAAGGAAATATGGCTAAAGTAAGTAATTCCTTGACAGCAATAAAATTTAACCTCAATGGATTAAACTCTCCAATGAAGAGGCACAGATTGACAGAATGGAAAGGGAAATATGACCCATATATATACTGTCTGCAAGAAACACAGCTTAGTCCAAGGGACACAAGGAGGCTGAAAGTGAATGCTTGGAAAACAATATTACATGCTAACAAAAACTAAAAAAGGGAGGGAGCTGTTATACTAAAATCAGACAAAATAGCCCTTAAATGCAAAACTATTGTAAGATACAAAGAAGGCAACTATATATTAATTACATGGGTAATCTATCAAGGAGAAAGAACAATCATAAACATTTATGCACCTAACCAGGGCACCTCAAAATACATGAGGCAAACATTGAAAAAAGTGGAGAAATAGATGCCCCTACAATTATAGTTGGGAATTTTACTACATCACTATCACTATTAGACAGGATATCCTGACAGAGAATCAATAAAGAAACAAAGACCTTGAATAATATGTTAGAAGATCTGGAACTAATAGACATATACAGAACATTACACCAAATACAGTGGGATATACATTCTTCTCAAGTGCACATGGGTCATTGTCCAAAATAGACCACATGAGAGGTGAGAACAACTCTCAATGAATTCAGAAAGACTGAAATTGTACACAGTAATCTCTCTGACCACAATGGAATGAAGCTGGAAATCAGTAAGGGGCAGAGAACCAGATTAGGCACAAAGATATGGAAGTTGAACAACACACTCTTAGGCAATTAGTGGGTCAAGGAGTAATGGCAAAAGATCAATAACTACCTTGATATGAATGCAAATGACAATACAACATATCAAAACTTATGGCATGCAGCAAAATGTATACTGAGACAGAAATTCACAGCCATAAATGTGTATATTAAAAAAGAGGAAAGACTGAAAATCAAAGACCTACCTACACACCTGGAGGAATTAGAAAAACATAAACAAACTAACCTCAAAGGAAGTAGAAAGAAGGAAATAAAGATTCCAGCAGAACTAAATGAAACTGAAAATAAGAAACCACTAAAAAAAAATAAGGAAAAAGAACAGCTTGTTCTTTGAGAAGATTAATAACATTGATAAACCCTTAGCTAAACTAACAAAGAAAAAAAGAGAGAAGATACAAATACATAAAATAAGAATCGAGGAAGGGGATTCTTACTCCGAGGAAGGGGATTCACCACTGATGACACAGGATTAAAGAGTATCATCATAAGAGCATACTTTGAAAAATTGTATGACAACAAGATGGATAATTTAGAGGAAATGGCAAATTCCTAGAAACACACAAGCAGCCTACTTTGATAAAATAAGAAATTGATGAACTCAAAGACCAAAAACAAGCAACAAGATAAAATTAGTCATCAAAACTTACCAACTAAGAAGAGCCCAGTACCAGATGGCTTCTCAGGTGAATTCTACCAAACATTCTGGAAAGAACTAACAGCAAACCTGCATAAACTCTTCCAAAAAATATAAGTGGAGGGATCATTGCCTAACTCATTCTATGAGGGCAACATCACCGTAATACCAAAGCCAAAAGACACCACCAGAAAGTAAAGCTATGAACCAATCTCTCTAATGAACCTCAATGCTAAACTCCTCAACAAAATAGTTTCTAATCCTATTCAACAACACATAAGTGAATTATACACCATGAAAAACTAGGTTTCATCCCTGGGATGCAAGGATGGTTCAACATAAGAAAATCAATCAACATAATACACCACATAAGCAGACTGAAAGAAAAAAATCTCATGATCATCTCTATAGATCCAGAAAAAAACATTTAGCAACATACAGCACTCTTTCTTCATAGAGAACACTTCAAAAGAAAGGAATAGATGGAAATATCCTCAACACGATAAAGGGCAAAAAACACACCACTAACATCATATTCAATGGTGAAGTGCTAAAACTTTCCCTCTAAGATCGGGAACAAGGACAAATATTACATGGCATCACTGATATGAATTAAGTAAATTGAGCAGACTCACAGATTTAGAGTATGGAAGAAAGGTTTCAGGAGGCAGAAAGGCAGAAGGTTGTGAGCTAACCCATATATGAGCAGAATCTTTGAGCAGGTGGAAAGGTGTAGTTGTGCAGTGGATGAGCATGACAGTAGTGCAGTGACGCTATTGGGTTGGGTAGTGCAGATTTCAGGGTGGGGGCAGTTAGGGTGGGTTGTACTGTCCATGGAACTAGGGGAAGGGCTGGGGGAGGGAACAGGTGAATTCTGGGGATTTGCAGTTATGTAGTTGAAACCACAACATTGGGAATGTTCTTTTGGCAAATATGGCAGGGGAGGGATACTGGTTTAGGGTGTTGGATGTGGGTGGCATACAGGAGAGTGCACGTGGGGAAGATTTCTTGAGAGTGTGATTGTTCATCTTGTCATAGTGTGTGGAGTGGTGTCATAGTGTGTGGAGTGGGAGGAGACCCACAATGTGAGTGGGAAGGTGTTGGACTACCATCCTGGAGTGTCTGGCAATGTTCTCAAGTAGAGGCACGGGAGTCTTTCGAGAGCACAGGCAGTGCCTATGAGAGGAGCACAAGCCAGGACATCAAGCCCTCGAGGACGTTGAAAATAACTGTGAATCTTGTTCTTCAAGGAGTGAAGATTGGTGGCTGCTGAGGGTCTTGAGGGAGGGAGGGGGAGGATTGGAATAGATGGAATATGCGGCATTTTGGGGGCAATGGAATTGTTCTACATGACATTGCAATGATGGATACAGGCACATGAAATTTCATGCAAATTTATAAATGTGTATGGTCCAAACTGTAAACCATAATGTAAACCATTGACCATGGTTAGTAGCAAGGTTTCCATATTTGTACATCAGTTGTAACAAATGTACCATCTACATGTATAATGTTATTAATAAGGGAAAGGGGAAAGGGAGAGGGTGGTGGGCAGATGGGAATCCCCTATGTACTGTATATGACTTTTCTGTAACTTAAAGCGTCTTTGAAGACAAAATGAAAAAAATAAAACACTGTAGGGATAAATGGAAAAAATTTCACGGTACACACAAGGCAACAGACCTTACTGTGATTAAAGATATAATGTCAAGATTTTTTTACTTTAAAAAATTTTAAATATATTTTTATTTATTTTGAAAAGATACTAAGATTAAATAAATTGTTCTATAAAAAACTATAAGAATTCCCATATGCCTCACTCCCCAGACCTACCACTTTTCCTCACATTAACAACTTCTTTCATTCATGTGGTACTTTCATTGCAATTGATGACCACATTTTGGAGCATTGCCACTAAGCATGGACATAGTTTACACTGCAGTTTATGCTCTCTGTTTCTCAATTCTGTACGCTATAGCAGGATATATAATGGCCTGGCTCTTTCACTGCAGTGTCATTCAGATCAATTCCAAGTCCTGAAAATGTCCCCTTACTACACCTTTTTCCATCTCCCTGACTTTAACACCTCCAGTGGCCACTGTCTCAACATCAATGATATAATTTCTTCCATTGCTAGAATGGAAGTCTAGAGTAGAACACCAGTAAGTCTACTCTAGCCCATATTTTATTCACCAGTCCTGAAGTTTGTGGAATGGTGATGCCCACTCCACCTCTAATTAAGAAGGGAATTCAACCCCATATGGTTGATGGGCAGGGGCTTGTGGTGGGGAAGATGGGTTGGATGGTCCATTGAACTTTTTAAAAATTTCATATTCTTTATTATTTTTTATTCTCCCAAATTTTTAATTTTTTTGTGTTTTATTTACTAGTTTTAAAACTATCATTATTTTTTCATATTCTTTTTAATTGTATTTGGTTATTTTGTTGGCTTCTCTTTTAAATAATTTTTTTTAGTTTTTAAATGATACTTGGATTACATACATGTTACACAAAAAATATAGTGATTCCCATATTCCCCATTCCCCACACCTCCCACACCCTTCCACATACTCATCTTTCATTAGTGTGGCACATTCATTGCAACTGATAAACACGTCCTAGGGCTTTGCCACTGAGCATGGACCATATTTCACATTATAGTCTACACTCTCTCCCACAAAGTTGTGGATGATATGTGATGATATAAAATGGCTTATATCTGTTGTTGCAATGTCATAAAGTTTTGGATCACAGAAGGGTTACAACTGTGTCAAGGGATGACCATTGGTGTGGGGGTGTCAGTGATGGAGGATGCATGGGAGGAGGTTCACCTGGGGCATACCTATAAGGCATATGAATGTGTTCAAATGTTTATGGGGCATTGTCACGAGGTGGAGATTCACACAACAACCAAAAGAATATCCAATTCCCATCATAGGGAGCTGTACCACATTCTCTAATGGAATATCAAGAGTCCCCTGAGTACAGGGACAGTGACTAATGAAGGCAAATGGAACACTGATGGATTCTTGATATTGATGACTCTCCGTATGAACATTTACTTTTGAAAGAAACTTGGCATGATATCATAAGTTGCTTAAGAGTTACGACCTGAAAGTCTCCTTTTTGCTCAAATGTGGCATTTCCCTAAGCTAAACTCAGCATATAAATGCACTACCTTCCCCCCAACATGGGACATGACTCCCAAGGATGAGCCTCCCTGGCCCTGAGGGATTACTACCAAGTGCCATCTAGCAATACAACTGGAAAAAGACTTTGACCAAAAGGGGGAAAGGGTAAAGACAAATGAGTTTATATGGCTATGAGAATTCAAATGAGTTGGAAGGTCATCCCAGAGGTTATGCTTATGCATATCTCAGCAGGATGTCATTGACTGCCAAAGTAAATATTGCCTCAAACAGTAGGGCCCCTGAAGGCTCTGGAGACATCCAGACAGTATAGACAGGGCAATCAGCTCAGGAGTTTGGCACCCTGCAAGTTGTCCCTACTTTGGAATTTATGCTCCCCAATATGAAAGAGTTGGACTCACTTGTGGTTTCCCTACACATGACTCTTCTGCCCCTTTTATTTGAACCTGTAATTAGTTCTAGAGTTGATAGGTGTATAAACTTAAATCTTTGGACTGTCCATGTGTCAGTTGGGTCCTGCATCTCAACAGAGTTGTACCACCCATTCTCCAATTCATTGCACTCACCCTGGACAGCTAACAAGGAGATAATGATGGACAATGACATCTCAAGGAACAGAGAGAGCCTGCAAGTACAAGCAAGACAGTCCCATCCATCTGCTCTATGAGATCTAAGCCCCCTCTCAATTGGAGGCAGAATGGGCATCACTGTCCCAGAATTCTCAGGATTGGGGGATGAACAATGGACTAGCATAGACTGACTGTTATTCTTCTATAGACTTATTGTGATTCTACCAATGGAAGAACTTTTGTCATTGATTTGGAGGCAGTGGACACTGGAGGTTCTGAG
>JAQZBX010099367.1:0-11468 GCA_029593785.1 Cabassous unicinctus
GAAGCAGCCACTGGGGTCAACTGGGCCAAGCCCCTTCCCTGAACAGGGCCTTCCTCTCGGCGCCAGGTCCAAGCACCAGCTCCCAGCTGTCCAGGGACTCTCCATCAGGAGCTCCCTTCTTTCCTCACCAGCCACCCACAGGCTCCGCCAACCCGTCCCCCCTGCAGAAGACCCATGGCCTCCACCCACTTTTGGGAGCATCTAGGCCTCTTATTCTTTTTCTTTTTCTTTCTTTCTTTCTTTCTTTCTTCTTTCTTTCTTTCTTTCTTTCTTTCTTTCTTTCTTTCTTTCTTTCTTTTTTTCTCTCTCTCTCTCTCTCTTTCTTTCCTTCTCTGTCTGTCTGTCTCTCTCTCTCTCTCTTTCTCTCTTTCTCTCTTTCTTTCTGTCTTTTTTTCTTTCTTTCTTTCATTCTGAAAGCAACTTTAGCTTGCATAAGTATTACATCAAATATATGGGCGGTTCTCATGCAGCCAATCCCCTCCCTCCCCAACACTTCCCCCATGAACAACATACTTCATTAGTGTGGTACATTTGTTTCAAAGGATGAACACGTATTGAAGCATTGCTACCAACCACGGACTCTGGTTTCCATTATGGTTCACACTTTGCACCACACAATCTCATAGCTTTTGACAAAATGTACAGTGGTCTGCATCTGTCACGGCAGTGTCATCCAGGACAGTCCCAACATCCCCAAAGTACCCCAGGTTACACCTGCTCTTCCCTCTCCCTCCTCCAAGAATGCCCTGTGGCCACCAACATTCTATCAATGAGGTGAATCCTTCCATTGTTTAAATAATCCTGAGTCTCCTTAAGTCACAACATAGTTGCGTTTCCCCTCAAGTCTGCACACTGCACACTCTTGAGGATTTGGGGATTTGATTCACACGCTGCCTGGCATTGAGAGGGGGCCCTGTTCCCCTGAGGCAGACGGATGGAACTTGCAAATGTGGATGGTCTCTGTTTCTTGGGATGGGCATTGTCCATCATCATCCGTTTCTCAGTTGTCCTGGGCGAGTCCCGTGCACTGGAGAGTAGTTTCTACAAGTCTCTCTGACACTCAGGGCCCAACCAGCATGCGAAGAGAACAAAGACTGAAATATCTGGGACATACATTTAACAAGTATAGGGTTTTTTCCTTTGGCTCCTGTGTCTCTCTGGCCCTCTCCTTGATGGATGATGCACAGGACTCTCCTGGTGTGCAGGTCCACAATGCAGCTCCTTCGGACAGCCTGTGTGTGTGCATGCGTGCGTGTGTGTGCACGGTGTGGGTGTGAGTGGGTGGTAGGCAAGGGAGTCAAGAATTTATGAAGAAATAAGAAAACTGGAAATGTCCATGATCTGAGGCATGGGGAGCCTGCAGGCTGCAGAGTGAGACATGTGTTGGGAGCCCCAGTTTAGGTCTTTGAAGGATTTTGCTCTTCCCCCTGCCTGATGTTGGGGCGGGTCCCCAGGTGTTTGCTGTTCTGGTTGGTTGCCATACCTGTCAGTTGTCAGAGGGCCGATGATGAGGCATTTTGAGAGTGTGTGGGGCTTGCCCTTGACCCAGAATGGTATGTCGTCCAAATCGGGTTGCAAATGAGCTTCTCATGACCGGGTCCCACTAGGCGTCCTCCCGAGGTCTGGGAAAGAAGGCAGACGTTTTCACCTGGCCTTCGTCTCCATCACCAGGAGCTCTGCACCCGGCTAGGTCCCAATGCACTGTGGTCCGGAGGCCTAGGGGCCGGGAGGCCCGGAGGGCATTCAGGTGGGTAGGGGGCAGGCCAGGGTGATAGCTGTTCTCCGCAAGGACCTATGCGAAGAGACCTGTCCAAGCAGGACAGCAAAGGCACAGGTGTCGTGAGAGGAGGATCCACGCCCTGGCTCCCATGCGCACCGAAGTCCCTGAGCCGCGGCGGCTCAGGGACTCCCACGCTCACTGCAGAGCCCCCATCCACCCCCACTCTTCTCCCAGACCCCTCGCGAACTGCCTGGCCCAGGATGATCAGGAGAGACGTGGCGCCCTGTGGGGCGGCCAGCTGTGTCCCGGGCTATCTCCTCTCGCTGACCGGGAGCGCTGAGTCCAAGGGGCTTCGGGGGAGGTGGGGACTTGCAGCGCGCTGGCGGGCTTGGGGTGCCAGAGGGTGGCCGAGGAAGGGCCAGCCGGCAGGGGGTGCTGGCGGCTGCGAGTGCGCTGGTTTGGGAGGGAAAAGCGGGTTCCCCGCGGGTGCGGGTGCACGTGCGGTTTCCGGTGTGCGGGCGAGGGCGCGGGCATGGGCCTGGGGTGCGAAACGGGGCTGTGCACGGTGCTTACGTGGGCCTTGGGGGCCCTTTCAGGGACTGAGCCGGACTGGGTGGGGCTGCGCCTGGGCCCTGAGGGCACAGATCCCTGGAGTATGGCCTGGCCTGTGGGGTGTTGGAAGGTGCACGGAGGCGCCCCTGGCTGGAATCCGTGTGGCGAGGTGCCAGCGAGCCCGTGGAGTGTGGGGCAGATGGGGCCCAAGAGCTCGGGCCTGCCACACGCTCCCCGGGCAGGCTGGGGGTCCGCTAAGTGCCTGCCTGGCGGCCGCCGCCTCCCCCTCAGGCTGGCAGCTCGAGGCTTGCGGGACGCAGTGGCGCCCGGACTCTTGAGGCACCGGCAGCGGCGCGCCGCTGTCTGCGGCCATACCACCCTGAACGCTCCCGATCCCATCTGATCACGGAAGCTAAGCAGGGTCGGGGCTGGTTAGTACTTGGATGGGAGACCGCCTGTAAATACCGGGTACTCTAGGCTTTTGCCAGCCTCTGCTCCGGCGTGCTCTCTCCCTCTCTCCCTGGCTCTCTCCTCTTTTGGCCGCCCGCAGCTGCACACAGCTCGCTCCGCCTCGGCCGCCTCCACCAGCACGTACCCTCGCCACCGCGCCACTCGCAGGAAGGCGGCTGCGCCCCAGCCCAGCATGGGAAGTCACAGCCCCGCACCAACCCAGGCCTGGCCCGGGGCGGTCCCGATTGCGGCTGCCGCACAACACCCCTGAGCTGCTACACCCCTCCTCGCCGATCCCTGAGCCGCTACACCCCTTGTCGCCCATCCGTCCGCCCCTCCCCCTCGCGCTGGCGCTCCATTGCTGCAGCCCAGGCACCGCCCACCCTGCCTGCCTGCCCACCCAGCCTGCCCACCCACCCGAGGCTTTCGCTTCCTCCCCTGGCACGACAAGGAGCAGCCAACACAATACCCGTGCCCTAGGCATTTGGACCCCACCCTGTAGACTTCCGGTGTCCTCCTAGGCCTGAGAACAAGACGCACCCATCCAAGCCCCATGGCGCCTTGAGCCCCGTTCATGCCCACTGCTGTTGGCCAATCAGGTGACAATTTCCGTGCGGTACCCTCAGCCGGGGAAGGAGAACCAAGCAGCAGCCAACCAAAGCAGACGCAAGCACAGGCACGCGGGCACAGAGTTGCATCCCTGGGGCCCGTCGCTGCTCCCGCACTGGCCGGCGGGCTTTATCCCCCCAAGACGCCAGGAGAGAGAGGCGGCGGCCGAGGCCGCCGCTGGGGTCACCTGGGCCGAGCCCACTTCCCTGAGCAGGGCCTTCCTCTCGGCGCCAGGCCCAAGCACCAGCTCCCGGCTGGCCAGGGCCTCTCCGTCAGGAGGTCCCTTCCTTCCTCACCGGCCACCCGCAGGCTCTGCCAAACCCTCCCCCAAGCGAAAGACCCATGGTCTCCACCCACATGCGTGAGCCTCTAGGCCTCCTATTCTTTTTCCTTTTCTTTCTTTCTTTCTCTCTTTCTTTCTCTCTCTCTCTCTTTCTTTCTTTCTCTCTTTCTTTCTTTCTCTCTTTTTCTTTCTTTCTTTCTTTCTCTCTTTGTCTCTCTCTCTTTTTTCTTTCTTTCTCTCTTTCTTTCTCTTTTCTTTCTCTCTCTGTCTTTCTTTCTTTCTTTCTCTTTCCCTCTCACTCTCTTTCTCTCTTTCTCTCTTTCTCTCTCTCTCTCTTTCTTTCTTTCTTCCTTTCATTTTGAAAGCAACTTAAGCCTACATAAGTATTACATCCAAAATATGGGGGGTTGTCATGCACCCCATCCCCTCCCTCTCTTATACTTCCCCCATGAACAACATCCTTCATTAGTGTGGTATATTTCTTTCAAAGGAGGAACACGTATTGAAGCATTGCTACCAACCACGGACTCTGGTTTCCATTATGGTTCACACTTTGCACCACACAATCTCATAGCTTGTGACAAAACGTACAGTGGTCTGCATCTGTCACGGCAATGTCGTCCAGGACAATCCCAACATCCCCAAAGTACCCCAGGTTACACCTGCTCTTCCCTCTCCCTCCTTCCAGAACACCCTGTGGCCACACCTTTCTATCAATGAGGTGAATCCTTCCATTGTTAAAATAATCCAAAGTCTCCTTAAGTCACAACATAGTTGTGTTTCCCCTCAAGTCTGCACGCTGCTCACTCTTGAGGATTTGGGGATGTGATGCACATGCTGCCTGGCATTGAGAGGGGCCCCTGTTCCCCTGAGGCAGATGGGTGGAACTTGCAAATGTGGATGGTCTCTGTTTCTTGGGATGGGCATTGTCCATCATCATCCATTTCTTAGCTGTCCTGGGCGAGTCCCGTGCACTGGAGAGGAGTCTCTCCAAGTCTCTCTGACACTCAGGGCCCAACCAGCATGCGAAGAGACCAAAGACTGAAGTATCTGGGACATGCATTTAACAAGTATAGGGTTTTTTCCTTTGGCTCCTGTGTCTCTCTGACCCTCTCCTTAATGGATGATGCACAGGACTCTCCTGGTGTGCAGGTCCCCAAAGCATGTCCCTTGGACACCCTGTTTGTGTGTGTGTGTGTGTGTGTGTGTGTGTGTGCATGTGCGGTGTGTGTGTGGGTGGGTGGTAGGCAAGGGAGTCAAGAGTTTATGAAGTAAGAAAACCGGAAAAGTCCATGGTCTGAGGCATGGGTAGCCTGCAGGCTGCAGAGTGAGACAAGTGTTCGGAACCCCAGTTGAGGGCTTTGAATGATTTTGCTCTTCCCCCTGCCTGAGGTTGGGGAGGGTCCCCAGGTGTTTGCTGTTCTGGTTGGTCGCCCCACTTGTCAGTTGTCAGAGGGCTGATAATGAGGCATTTTGAGCGTGTGTGGGGCTTGCCCTTGACCCCGAATGGGATCTCGTCCAAATTGGGTTGCAAATGGGCTTCTCATGACCGGGTCCCACTAGGCGTCCTCCCGAGGTCTGGGAAAGAAGGCAGACATATTCACCTGGCCTTCGGCTCCATCACCAGGAGCTCTGCACCCGGCTAGGTCCCAATGCACTGTGGCCCAGAGGCCTAGGGGCCGGGACGCCTGGAGGGCATTCTGGTGGGTACGGGGCAGGCCAGGGTGATAGCTCTGCTTCACAAGGTCCTATGCGACAAGACCTGTCCAAGCAGGACAGTAAAGGCGCAGGTGGCTTGAGAGGAGGATCCACGCACTGGCTCCCATTCGTGCCGAGGCACCCCAGCAACCGCAGTGGCTCAGGGACTCCCACGCTCCCTGCAGAGCCCCTGCTCTCCTCCCAGACCCCTCGCAAACTGTTTGGCGCAGGCTGATAAGGAGAGACGTGACGCCGTGTGGGGCGGCCAGCAGGGGCCCATGCTGACCTGGGGTGCTGAGTCCAAAGGGCTGGGGGTGGGGGTGGCTGTTTGCAGCACCCTGAGAGGCTTGGGGAGCTGGAGGGCGGCTGTGGAAAGGCCGGCCAGCAGGGTGCATTGGCGGCTGCCTGTGCGCTGGCATGGGATTGAATAGCCTGTTCTCTGCGGCCACGGTTGCGGGCGTGGGTGCGGGCATAGCCTTGGGGTGTGAAATGCAGCTCTTCAAGGTGCTTGCGTGTACCTTGGGGGCCCGTACAGGGACTGAGCCACACTGGACGGGGCTGCGCTTGGGCCCTGAGGGCACAGACCCCTGGAGACCAGTGTTTTGAAAATGGATTTAAGTGAAAACACAGGCATAGCAGCAAATAAAAGACAAATATTATTTAGTTTTGTAAAGTGGAGAAACCACTGAAATGGTTAGCCTTAGGTAAAAGCTGTGTTTTGACATATGAGTGAAAGCAAGGGCATAGAAGCCAAACAAACAAGAAATTTACTTATCTTTCAAACTTGAAATAACTACTTAATTCACAGAGAGTTAGGTGAAACCAGAATCTTGAAATTGTTTGTAAATGAAAACACATGCAAATCAGACAATGAAACAAGGTATTTTTTTGGTTTTCTATAGCAAAGTACTCAATGCATTCAACCAATGTTAGGGAAAGCAGTGTTTTCAAGTTAATAGTAATTGAAAACACATGTATAGCATTGTAAGAAACACGAATCTTACTTAGATGTCCAAAATGAGGAATCAGGAGCTTTGGCATAGTAAAAGCAGTGTTTTTGCAAGCATTCTAATTGAAAAGAAGTGCATAGTTTCCATTGAAATAACTATATTTATTAGATTTGAAAACTGAAGAATCCAGTGTTTTGGCATAGTATTAGGTAAAAGCAGGGTTTTTACATTGATAATGAGTGAAAGCTAGCGCATAGCACCCAATCACACAAGTATCTTACTTAACTTTCAAAGTTGAATTAACTGCTGCATTCAGAGCCTGTTAGGGGATACCAGTGTTTTGAAGATGAATTTAAGAGAAAACACAGGCATAGCAGAAACTAAAAGACAAACCTTATTTAGTTTTCAAAAGTGCAGAAACCACTGCATTGGCTTAGCCTTAGGTAAACTCTGTGTTGAAAAGTGAGTGAAAGCAAGGGCATAGTGAAACAAACAAAAATTTTACTTACCTTTCAATGTTGAATTAACTATTGCATTCACTGAGAGTTAGGTGAAACCAGTGTCTTGAAGACCTTTGTAAATGAATACACATGCCAATCAGACAATGAAACAAGTTTTTTTTGGTTTTCTATAGCAGAGAACTCAAAGCATTCAGCCAAGGATAGGGTAAAGCAGTACTTTGAAGTAAACTGTAAATGAAAACACATGAATAGCATTGTAAGAAACAAGAATGTTACTTAGATTTCCAACGTGGGGAACTGGCATCTTTGGCATAGTAAAGGCACTGGTTTGATTTTCATTGTAAGTGCAAACAAGTGATACCTGCCAAAGTAATGAATATATTGTTTAGTTTTGAAAACTGAAGAAATCAATGTTTTGGCATAGTATTAGGTAAAAGCAGTGTTTCTAAATTGATAATGAGTGAAAGCAAGTGCATACCAGCCAAAAACACAAGTATCTTACTTAACTTTCAAAGTTGAATTAACTGGTGAATTCACAGTCTGTTATAGAGAACCATTGTTTTGAAGAGGAATTTAAGTGAAAACACAGGCATAGCAGAAAATAAAAGACAAATCTTATTTAGTTTTGTAAAGTGATGAAACCACCGCATTGGCTTAGCCTTTGGTAAAAGCTGTGTGCTGACATGTGAGTGATAGCAAGGGCATAGCAGCTAAACAAACAAGAATCTTACATTCCTTTCAAACTTGAAGTAACTTCCGAATTCACAGAGTGATTCGTGAAACCAGGGTCTTGAAGTAGATTTTAAATGAATACACATGCAAAACAGCCAATGAAACAAGTTTCTTTTTTGCTTTTCTAAAGCAAAGAACTCAATGCATTCAGCCAAAGTTAGGGAAAAGCAGTGTTTTCAAGATGATTGTAATTGCAAACACATGTATATCATTGTAAGAACAAGAATCTTAATGAGATTTCCAAAGTGAGGAATCGGCAGCTTTGACATAGTAAAAGCATTGTTTTCCCAAGCATTGTAAGTGAAATCAAGTGCATATTTGCCAATGTAATGAGTATATTACTTAGTTTTGAAAACTGAAGAAACCAGTGGTTGCCATAGTATTAGGTAAAAGCAGTGTTTCTGCATTTATAATGAGTGAAAGCAAGGGCATAGCAGCCAAACAAACAAGCATATTATTTAACTTTAAAAGTTGAATTAACTGATGCATTCTCAGCCTCTTACGGGAAACCAGTGCTTTGAAGATGAATGTAAGTGAAAACACAGTCACAGCAGCATATAAAAGAAAAATCTTATTTAGATTTGTAAAGTGAAAAATCACTGAATTGGCTTAACCTCCCACAAAAGCTGTGTGTTGACATATGAGTGAAAGCAAGGGCATAGCATCCACACAAAGAAGAATCTTACTTACCTTTCAACTGTGAAGAATCTACTGCATTCACAGAGAGATAAGTGAAACCAGTGTCTTGAAGTTGTTCATAAATGAATACACATGCAAATGAGCCAATGAAACAACTTTCCCTTCTGTTTTTTTAAGGCAAAGAACTCAATGAATTCCCCCAACGTTAGGGAAAAGCAGTGTTTTCAAGTTGAATGTAACTGAAAATACATATATAGCATTGTAAGAAGCAGGAATCTTAGTTACGTTTCCCAATTGAGGAACCGGCAGCTTTGGCATAGTAAAAGCAGAGTTTTGCCATATATTGTAAGTGAAAAAAAGAGCATAGATGCCAATGTAATGAATATATTGCTTAGATTTGAAAACTGAAGAAACCAGTGTTTTGGCATAGTATTAGGTAAAAGCAGTATTTTTACATTGATAATGAGTCAAAGGAAGTGTATAGCAGTCAAACAAACAAGTATCTTACTTAACTATCAAAGTTGAATTAATTGCTGCATTCACCGCCTTTTACAGGAAACCAGTGTTTTGAAGATGGATTTAAATGAAAACACAGGCATAGCAGCAAATAAAAGACGAATTTTATTTATTTTTGTAAAGTGAAGAAACCACTGCAATGGCTTAGCCTTAGGTAATAACTGTGTGTTGACATGTGGGTGAAAGCAAGTGCATAGCAGCCAAACAAACAAGAATCTTACTTACCTTTCAAACTTGAAATAACTACTGAATTCACACAGAGTTAGGTGAAACCTGTGTCTTGAAATTGTTTCTAAATGAATACACATGCAAATCATACAATGAATCAAGATTTTTTTGGATTTTTACACCAAAGTACTCAATAAATTCAACCAATGTTAGGGAAAAGCAGTGTTTTCAAGTTAATTGTAACTGAAAACACATGTATAGAATTGTAAGAAACATGAATCTTCCTTAGATTTCCAAAAGGAGGAACTGGCATCTTTGGCATAGTAAAAGTACTGTTTTGACTTTCTTTGTAAGGGAAAACAAGTGCATAGCTGCCAATGTAATGAGTATATTTCTTAGCTTTGAAAACTGAAGAAACCAATGTTTAGCATAGTATTCGGTAAAAGGAGTGTTTTTACATTGATAATAAGTGAAAGCAAGTGCATAGCAGCCAAGCAAACAAGTATCTTACTTAATTTTCAAAGTTGAATTAACTGCTTCATTCACAGCCTGTTATGGGAAACCAGTGTTTTGAAGATGAATTTAAGTAAAAACACAAGCATAGCAGCAAATAAAAGACAAATATAATTTAGTTTTGTAAAGTGAAGAAACCACTGCATTGGCTAAGCCTTAGGTAAATGCTGTGTGTTGACATGAGAGTGAAAGCAAGGGCTTAGCATCCAAACAAAGAAGAATCTTATTTACCTTTCAAACTTGAAGTAAGTACTGCATCCACATAGAGTTAGCTGAAAACAATGTCTTGAAGTTGTTCGTACATGGATACACATGGAAACCAGCCAAGAAAAAAGTTTCTTTTTTGGTTTTCTAAAGCAAAGAACTCAATGCATTCAGCGAACGTTAGGGAAAAGCAGTGTTTTCAAGTTGATTGTAATTGAAAACACATGTATAGCATTGTAAGAAACAAGAATCTTACTTAGATTTCCAAAGTGAAGAACCGGCAGCTTTGGAATAGTAAAAGCAGTGTTTTGACATTCATTGTAAGTGAAAACAAGTGCATAGCTGCCAATGTAATGAGAATATTGCTTCGTTTTTAAACAGAGGAAACTGGTGTTTTGGCATAGTATTAGGTAAAAGTAGTGTTTTTACATTGATAATGAATGAAAGCAAGCGCATAGCAGACAAAGAAGTATCTTACTTAACTTTCAAAGTTGAATTAACTGCTACATTCACATCCTGTTAGGGGAAATCAGTGTTTTGAAAATGAATTTACATTAAAGCACAGGCATACAGCAAGTAAAAGACAAATCTAATTTAGTTTCGTAAAACAAAGAAACCACTGCATTGGCTTAGGCTTATGTAAAAGCTGTGTGTTGACATGTGAGTGAAAGCAAGGGCATAGCATCCAAACAAACAAGAATCTTACATATCTTTCAAACTTGAAGAATCTTCTGCATTCACAGAGTGTTAGGTGAACCCTGGGTCATGAAGTTTTTTTAAATGAATACACATGCAAATCAGCCAATGAACAAAGTCTCTTTTTTGGTTTTCTAAAGTAAAGAACTCTATGCATTCAGCCTACCTTAGGGAAAAGCAGTGTTTTCAAGTTGATTGTAATTGAAAACACAAGTATTGCATTGTAAGAAACAAAAACCTTACTTAGATTTCCAAAGTGAAGAATCCACAGCTTTGGCATAGTAAAAGCAGTGTTTCCCAACAATGTAAGTGACAACACCTGCATAGATGCCAATGTAAGGCATATATTGCTCAGTTTTGAAAACTTAAGAAACCATTGTTTTGGTATAGCATTAGAAAAAATCAGTATTTCTTCATTGATAATGAGTGAAAGCAGGGGCATATCAGCCAAACAAACAAGTATGTTACATAAATTTCAAAGTTGAATTAACTGCTGCATTCACATCCTGTTATGGGAATCCAGTGATTTGAAGATGAATTTAAGTGAAAATACAGGCATAGCAGCAAATAAAAGACAAATCTTATTTAGTTTTGAAAAGTGAAGAAGCCACTGCATTGGCTTAACCTTATGCAAAAGCTGTGTGTTGACATACGAGTGAATACAAGTCCGTAGCAGCCAAACAAACAAGAATCTGACTTTACTTTCAAACTTAAAGTAACTACTGCATTCACAGAGACATAGGTAAAACCAGTATCTTGAAGTTGTTTGTAAATGAATACACATGCAAATCAACCAATGAAACAAGTTTCTTTTTTAGTTATCTAACGCAAAGAAATCAATGCATTCAGCCAATGATAGTGAAAAGCAGTGTTTTCAAGTTGATTGTAATTGAAAACACATGTATAGCATTGTAAGAAACAAGAATCTTACTCAGAATTCCAAAGTGAGCAAGTGGCAGCTTTGGCATAGTAAAAGCAGTGTTTTGCCATACACTGTAAGAGAAAACAAGTGCATAGCTGCCAATGTAATGAGTATATTGTGTGGTTTTGAAAACTGAAGAAATCAGTGTTTTGGCATAGTATTAGGTAAAAGCAGTGTTTTTACATTGATAATGAGTGAAAGCAAGTGCCTAGCAGCCAAACAAACATGTAACTTACTTAACTTTCAAAGTTCAATTAAGTGCTGTATTCACAGCCTGTTATGGGAAACCAGTGTTTTGAAGATGGATTTAAGTTAAAACACAGGCATAGCAGCAAAGAGAAGACGAACATTATTT
>JAQZBX010099368.1:0-11489 GCA_029593785.1 Cabassous unicinctus
ATCAGAATATTAGAAAGATTATATCACGATTATTAAGCATGCCACTTGTATTATAGAAGTTCAATGCTGAGCCTATTAGCACAGCCTTTTATTTGGAAATAAAATGTTTCTTCCAATTTCATAGGTTACAATATCATTGTCTTTTTTGATAAAATTTCATCTATTATAAATTATTATTCATTCAGTCTGTCCTCCTTCTGTATGAGCCCTCCCATAATAAAATCCATTAATACAATGGTTTATGTATAAAAGAAATGTATATAATGCCTGGATAAAAATGAGATAGTATTTGACAATTCCTTATGCAAAATGCATACTTGCTCTATCATAGTTGTTATTTTAAAAATGCCTTTCTAAAGCCTAAGCTAGGTTATTAATGTTTTCTTTTATTTGACCTATGTCATGACCGTTTTCATGTCCTTCATTATGTTATGGTCTACAGATTACCAAGATACATTATTATAATTTTAATAATAAAATATTGATTAATACTAGAACAAAATTAATTGAAAGGAGAAAATATAATGTATTTTTCTTCATAAAAGAGCTTTGAAAAAGAAAACAGAAAATTGGAATTTGTACAAAAGAGATAATAGCATCCATTTGGCCCACTTCATGACTCCATTATTAAAACCAATAGATAGATTTCAATGCTTGAAAAGATTCTGAAAATTATAAAATATCAACATTATATACATTTCATTTATTTGGAAACATAAATTAAGTGATAGAGAATTAGAATGTAACAACGGTAATAATATTTTATTAGTGTTAATGTAACAAATAACCTTAGAATAGAAACAACCTACTTTAAGTACTTAGAATAAATACTACAATGTACCAACATTCTTGAATAATTATAAAGGTTATTTTCTTAAATCTTTCCTCACAAATTATTTAGTCATATTTTAGACTAATTTACTCCTTTGTTTCACTACATTGACAAATTAGAGTCTAGCTGAAGAGCTGAGAAGTTGAAGCTGGGAGTAAATGCATTGCCAACATAGGAAATGACAGCTGACAATTTCGCAGCAAGAAAGGAGACCTGACATTTTAACTTAGAGTTGAAAGATGAGTAGAAACATGTAAGATGAAGAAGCGGGGGCAGGTGGTGGAAGCAATACACACAGAGGAAGCACCGTGTGTAAAGACAAGGGTCATGAAAGATCACTGCATGTGATAAATAAAGGGTGGCAGGAATGTCATATTGGTGGAAGACATGGAATGAAGGTGGGGAAAGAGGAGATGCAGCTGCAAGAAGGGAAAGATTAGACTGTGAGTGAGGTTATGTCATGCTTTGGAGTTGGGATTTCATTCTGAGGCAATGAGAAACATAACTGAAAGATAACATTTTTAGGAATCATCAGAAGACCACCCTTCACAGTTCAGTTTGCAATGGATAATGTCCAGTAAAACCCTTATATGTCAAGTATTGACAGGTGATTCTGAACTACCCCTGACTTAACTGAACTTATCTAGAACTCTGCTGAAAATGGTAAAGATCTGCCAATATCACCAACAACCTGAGTCTTCCGTACTATTTTCCATAACTCATGTGTTTAGTCTTCAGGTAGACGAGCTTCACCTAATGTTTTGCCTGCCACCAGATTTCCAGGTTTCAGTGTCATGAGGTCTTGTTGCCAGGTTAAGTTAGTGCCACATATTTTATATTCTAATACACACAATATTGCAATTCTAGGAAACAAATTCTGTATTATTAGGATTTGTGTACAAATATCTGTGATTGGCTTTGTGGGTGTTCAGACCTAGGGTGCTTCCCACTTTTTATTGCATCATCTTTCGAGTACGACTATTTTTCAAGAATTGTGAAGAGTCTGAAATTTTACCCTACTTTGAAGCTAACAAATTGGACTGCCACAGTTTCATAGATGCTGGCAGTAGACACAAAACTCCTGGGAAAGAGAAGTGACTATTACAGCACAAGAGGCAGCTTGCACTTCATTTTCACATTGGTTCCACTTATCCCCTCAAGTACCACCAAAGTGATACAAAGCAACTCAGGGGTATAACTTCATCTACTGGTCAGGAAGCTAATTTGCTCTCTGCCCCAGAGAAAGACACTATCTCTGTCTTCCAAGGCTATTTGACTTGTAGATATCCTTGAAAAGACAGGAAAATAGAACTGTTGAATCTCCTTGCTCAAAAGATGTGCAATGATGTTAAAGACCCAAGGAGAATTGTCTCCTAATCCTCTTGTTCCAGTGTCCCAAGATGGAGTCCTAACTATCACGACCACATTCCAAACAGCAGGATAAAGAAATAGGAAAAGAGAGCCCATCCTTTCCTTTTAAAAATCCATCTTGTGAATTACACATCTCACTTCTCACATTCCATTGGTCAGAGCTTAATCACATGGCCATACCTAACTGATAAGGTACTGGGATCTTTTTTTCAGGTAGACATATGCCCAGCTAAAATTTGATGTTTATATTTTAATAAGAAGGGGAGAATGGGTATTCAGAGACAATTAGAAGTTTCTGGCACAACACTAGATCTTTCTCAGCTCTTTTTGTCATTGCGCATTCATTCTGGGTACATTTTACTATATATGCCAGGTTACATCTACGCTTCTTACATTAATCAACTCAGATACATCTTCCCTAGAAAGTCTTTCCTGCTACCACCTTCTCTTGTTTCCTGAGATTTAAAATAATTTGTGAATTTATCTGTATCCAAGGTAAAATTATTTAATACTTGACATGCTTTGTCAATAGTGTACAATTTAGGAATCGCTACAGCAAGTGCTTACAATATCATTATCTAAATAGTAGATGGTTCTGCTAAAACATAAGATATTACATATATTTTCACTCACTTTATGTGGTTTCCCAGAAAGACAGTTCAGGCATCCATGTCCTTACATAATCAAAGTATAATAATTCCACAAACCCACCAGTATAATACCTTTGGACCAATTCCCTAGGTCCAGAACTATGTTTGGAACTTTGTTACCTACTTAATGGACAACTCTTTCATCTGATCCCACAAGAAAGTATGCTTATCCTGCTTTCAGAATACTCCTGCCTATGCCTTTCAGTGAGGCTTTTCTTAAGAAGTATTTTTAGAGTGCCTAACTGGAAAATGAGGGGGATCTCACTATGCTTACTCTAATATACTGTAAGGTTGCTTTTGTCCTTTCTTACTAATAACTGTTGGGACATGTGACAAATTCAGCTTGCCACTTTCTTTTCTTAAAGCATATGACATGGAAAGCAAGTCTATAGGCTAAAGACCAATAGATCTCACCTATCTTTAATGGTCAGAAACTACCCACATTTACTAAGAAATGTGGCATTTTAAATAGTTAAATTAACAGGTCAATTAACCACATCTCAAAACTTGTTAGAATTCACCAGCCCAAAACCTCGTAGAAATGGTCACGTCCATCTTAATTTCTCCAGAGTCCCTTGACAGCTCCCATCTACTACCATTATAATTCTGCAGCTTCTTTTTTCCCTGTTTCTCTTCAATGTAATAAAAACTCTCTGAGGGTAGATTTGATTAATTTTCTTTGATATATCACCATGGTCAGTAAATGTTTGGAGATTTTTTAAAAAATGAATGAAGCACTAATGTTTAATGCTAGAGAAATGTTGATTCATCTGTGGAAACTTGTCAAAGAAAAAACACCTGTCTAACATCCACTGAAGCAAAAACTTGACAAATGGCAGAGGAAAAAAAAAGTAATGTGTCCTGGGAACTCAATAAAAGGAAAGATTATTTTAACTGGAATGGTTTTGAAAAGGTTCCTGGAAAAGGTACATATTAAACTAGGTTTTAAATGTTGAAAATATCATAAATGATCTTATTTAGGTTTTAAGCAAAAGAAATTCTAATATATTTTTAATACTTCCTGAAACCATTGTTCTCAAGTACAATAAAGTGAGTCCTGTTAATAACTAATCCTGTCACAGGACACTTAAGGGAACTTAAGGAAATGTTAGGCTCTCTCTCTAGAATGGATTATTTAAGAGCTCTTGAATGTATCCAAAGGGTAGGTGGAAGTTAGAGGAAAGAAACTGAGTGATCAGTGGGTAGTAGGCAACCACAAGTTAATGAACACACACACATACACACAAACACAAAAAATGGAAGAACATTCTAGGCAGAAAGCTAAGCATGTGACAAGAAAAAGGAGTAGAAACAATCAAGGCATGTTCAGGGAACATGGTTTTAAGCACTTTATATGTTTTAATTCATTTAATCCTCATATAACCTTATGAGATGTGTATTATCATTTCCACTTTACATGAGGAAACAGAGGCACAGAGAGGATAAGGCATGTGCTGGGATACTGAATGATCCAATATGGCTGGAACACTCAACAGGTGATTGGTGAAAGTAATAACTGGGAAAGAAAAGTGGAGTCTAAACCATGAGAGGCACTGCACTCCAGACCAAGAAGTCAGGAGGTGGCTATACTCAAATAAGGGGAGCAACACATTATCATCTGGTGGTAATTTTAATTTTAAGGCATGATTTATCAAGTAATCCCTCTGAATTACTGGGAATATATCTTAGCAAGTTTACTGTGGATTCAAGTAGTTTTATCCTTGAACTATTATAAACTATTCTTCAGCCAAAAGAATCTTTAAAAAATTGAAGCAAAACCATGCCACTTTCCTGATTAAACCTTATACAATGTCCTTACTGAGGCAGAATAGAATAAGAGCCAAAGGAGGAAGGGGACAGAAAACCTAATAAGCCACACAAACAGACACTGAGGCAATGGCCTGCTAATTTACATCAGCCTGCTGACTCACAAAAGCAAGTTAGAAAGGGGCAACTTACAAGCACACACACCAAGGGCTGTGTTATCAGAAGGCAGCAGGCAACATCATTCCATGGCAGAAAAGAGGGAAGGGGCAGAAGGGACTCCACCACCATCCCCTCTCCACTTTCAGGTTACCTCATGTCTAGTGGACAGTGACCAGAGACCAATCACTGCTGGCCAACACTCCCTGGCAGAAGCCAATCACCACCGGACAGGAACCCTTAACCCCTTAAGAAAATCAAATCACCTGACAGAATTCCCCTGCTTTGTCTCAAATGTCCCAATCAGTGCAGATCCTGGAGGCCTGTACCCCCCAAAACAGTGGACCCCAGGGCAGAATTCTACATTTCTCTACCTTGAGAATGCCCATCCCCAACTCTGAGGTGTACTTTTGTTTCTTTGCTTTACCCCAAAAAAATTTTAATTAATTGTGACTCATCTTTGAATTCTTTCTCAAAAAAAAAAAAAAGCCAAGAACCTAGACACTGACTCTGATAACATTACCTTAGCCAAGTTCCTACATAATCTGGAGTCTGACATTTTTTCTGGGATTTTGGGGCCATTCTTTCCCATTACGTTACAGTCAAACTGAATGTTTCCTCTTTTGTTTGTATTTCATACTCAGTGATTTGACACACATTGTTTCTTCTCATTGGAATGCTTTCCCACTTTTCTGAAATCTGATAAATCAATCAAGTCCCTGATTAAAAAATCATTCCCTCCAGAAGGCATATTACAAACCTGACCCCATTAGTAGCCTTCAGTGAAACTCAGCAAACAAGCAATATCTTGCTTTTTATTTGTGATTCCAAAACTGACTGAAGCTTATACAATTTTAGGTGCCATCTAAGGAAAAAGAATACCAAACTTTGAATACAAAAATAGAAACAGGGCATTAGAAGGCACCATGCAAGTAGGAGGTCTTGAAGTTTAAGGCGCTGTGTGCTAGATACTGGGACACAATGGAAAAAATGACAGGCATTAACTCCTGTTCTCATAATACTTTCAATCAAATAAGCTTAAGGCCGAACAGAAATTGCAACTGCCCTGCGGATATTATTAACATGAGGTTTTGAATCAATGAGTGAATCAGTTTTGACATGGTAAATCATGAAACAAATTTGCTTGTTTTCATCTCTTTTGCAAATTCTCTAGTGGCAGTATGATACATTTATTAAAATTTAGGCCTACTTATGGAAGTGTTCAGGCAGTACCAATTCTCTGTGAATTAACTCAAGAAATGAAGGAAAAAATGGGAACAACTCAGCTGTAGCCTAAGGTTTGAAAATATCAGTCCTAGGCAGGAAGCATTGAAGAAACAAAAAGAATCACTAATGCACATATTATTTTGGGCATCAGAGATTTTATATGGTCAATCACCACACCACAATGTCCATTCACTGTTTTCTTGTACTTCTTTTTTTTTTTTCACCACCTTTATGAGACTGTGCAAATATGACGACATATCTAACCCTCAACTTAAGCTGTCTTAATGTAACACCTACCAAAATGTGTCATGAAATTGATATAATTTTGTTCTTGAATCCATCAGAATACACTCATTAATTTTAAGCCATGAGCCAATTTTTTGTCCTTCTACAATAAATGATATCATAAATAACCTAAACTCATGAGGATCCTTTACTGGTTTTTATTAACCTTAATTGGGAATATTATTCAAAATAATCAGAGAAGCAACAACCAGGGTCAAATGACACATTAGCAATTTCTGAAAAATAAAACAAGGTGGAAAAATCACCTCTGTAGAGGTGGGAAAAAAATAAACAACTGTCAGTGGGTGATGCTCAACCAATTTTCTGCAATGGGTCTGGAGTGAAAGGTCACTGACTAGTGATTGTTTCTCTCTGAGTAACAAGAAAATCAGGTAGCTATTAATAGACAGTCATCAAACCACAGAAATTTGGGGCATTTTAAATCACATCCAGGATTTTGAGAGTACCTAAATCAGAACTATACTATTTTGATTTAAAGAGAAAAAATATTTCAAGTAAAAATGAAACCATTCAATGCATTTTTATAAAATATGATTAAATTTGTGAAAATGTATTTAATTAAAATGCAAAGAATTTGAAAAATAAGAACATTAAGCATGGTATTAGAGCAGAAAAGGATTTCTTGAGATAATGTATAATTTAGCTAACCAGGAAATACAAGGACAAGGAAAACAATGCAAATAATGAAGTGTTCATATATGTAGCCAGTTTAAAAGGGGTGTGGCAGTTTGAGATTATTTATGAACCCTGAAAAGAGAGATTATGTTTGTAAAGTGACTGGTCTGTTCCTCTGTGTGTGAGCCCTTTTGATTGTATTAGATTCACCTAAGATGTCTATGATTAAATTACCTTTTGAGATTAGGGTTTTGATTTGACCATGTCAGTAGGGTGTGACTCAGGGTTGAGTCCCTACCCCCTTGGAGGGCTGATATAAACAGATACTCAGATAGACACAGGAAGAGAGAGCTCCACAGACATGGAAGAGGAGAGAGCTCTGTCATGTTTGATCCTGGGACCCTGGGAAAAGATGCACTATTTGCCTGATAGTTTGTAGCTGAAGAGAACAGAGCAGCTGAGCAGCTGATAAGGCCTGGAAAGAAACGAGCCCTATGCCAGACTGATATAGGAAGCCCTGAGAGATGAGCCCTATGCCAGCCTACAGCTGAGATCAGAAGAAGCTTGGCTCAGGGACCCTTAAGAGGAAGAAGGAAGGAGAGACCAGGCAGAGATCACCCGCCATCTGGCTTCAACATGTGACAATTGACTTTAGTGAGAAAACAGCCTTGAATCGGACTCTTTAGGGCCTTGTAACTGTCAGCTTTTACCCCAAATAAATACCCTTTAGAAAAGCCAACAGATTTCTGGTACTTTTCATCAGAACCCCTTTAGCTTACTAATACAAGGGGCATTAGAAGAAACTGGATAGATAATTCAGATATAATAACATGTGGAAATTTTCTGCAAGTATCTTATTTATTAGAGTTTTATCCAATTTATTTATAATTAGTTTTGGAGAATATTTATAATGAAACACATATATTAAGATATTTCAAAGTAAACTCATAAGGAAGGATCAGAAAGCTGTAAGGTAAAGTAATTATCAAAAAAGAAACTAGAATAACACAGCTAATGTATTAAAACTTTAATATAAGTGTGTGTATTTTCATTACAGAATCATATAGCAAATGAATAAGATAATAAAAGGGTGAGGATACAAAAAAATAAAGAATGAATTTATTAGCATCAATGTAAGTGGTATAAAAAAGTCACTAAAGAAAAAGATGGAGACTATAAGTTGTATATGAATATTAGAAAATGTAAAGCAGCAAAAAACATTGAATATGTTTTTTTCCTTTATCAGAATTGTGAAAATTATCATCCAGAGAAATATTTATTCTATTATTACAATTTTTACCATCTCTGAATAGAAATAGCTCACAGGGCAGATTTTTAAAAATACTTAATATTGAAGTATGTGAAATTTTACTATTAATTTCCAAATTAAGTGATTTTCTTTTCTCTAGAAAAATATTATTTTAATGCTTCAAGAAAAAATGGCTTCTCTTGCAAGAGAAAAGATAAATATGATTGGAAAAATTGATATTAATTATATATGCATTCTCTGCAGAGTAAGATAATATTAACACAGATTATTTTTTTCTTCAATTGCCATTAAAGGTTATTAACAGAAACAAACATTGCATTAAAGGGGAGTGGGGATTCATTCATTTAGAAACAATTCCAAGAAATTTCTTTTAGTTAACTTGCAGATGGGATCAGATAGCAATTAATACCAAGGCCAAGTTCAATTTCCTCTTCAAAAAATCACAGCATCACTAGGAAGTGAGAGGAAGAATGTCTTTAACTTTTTATTTGGCACCCTATCTCTATAAGATCAATAGGGTATATTTTATTTTAACCTCTTTTCATTCTTACACATCATCTTTTCCAATCAGCAGTGCTTGTAGGATTCTGGGTATTTCTCAACAACTATAGCCAAAAGAAATCCAGCACAAATATTTACAGATATTGTTTGATATAAGGTGTGGTACTAGTAGAAAATTTGATAGAGTAAACTATGCTGCAAAAAGAAAAATGGCTTTACCGAACACACACAACAAATAAAATTGTCAGGTAACAATGCTTTGACTTTCCATGATTCTTGTTCGCTTTGCCTTTCTCAGCTGATAAGTTTTTGAAATAATAATGCATATTGAAATTAATTAAACTTCTAGCAAAATGTTTGAGTAGGATTTTGAGAGCAATTAGATGTACTGTGAGAAAAATTAAGAGACTCAGACACTCTGTGACAGGTCAGCTCATTAGAAGACATAGGAAAACAAAACAAAACACAGCAAAACATGGGTAAGATTCTTTCCATAACATAAGAACACACTACTCTTAAAGAATAGAGGTAAATTTGGAAACTCATATTTTATAAGAAAAATAAGTAAATATTGTGCTTTTAAGAAAATATGCATTTGTTGATACTGGAGATTTTTAAAGATGATAAGAAAACAGTAGATTGAAATAAGATGGTTATGCAACAGAAAGAAAAGAAAGGTGCCTGAAATAGGATATTATATAAGGAAAATTAAAATGGTTTAAAAATTTAAATCAGTACTGAAAATAAAGATTGTAAAGAAACTGGCAATGATTGAGTAGGTGATGTAGGAAAATAACTTCCCATTTTAAAAGGAAAAGTAATAAAAATATTAAGGGAAAAGACATTTGTGGAGAAGGAAACAGTGATCAAAAACACACAGACCCACTAACAGATATATACCGAAATACATATCCCAAATCAGGGGACTAGAACAATGGAAAAGGGAACAATTTTTTTTTTAAAGTCTCAATAGATAGAAGATTTCCTGAGCAGAAGAAAGACATGTTTGAGATTGTTAAAATGAATCTCAAAGTATTAAGTTGAGAGAATGAAAAATTGACATCAATTTGTATTCTGGTAAACATTTTGAATTTTGAGAAGAATGTGCCAATTATTAATTATTTTCTCTCAGCTCCACATTCTCCTTTCTCTACTTTGTTTTTTGAGGTAGGACGGACGTGAAACTCCATGAGCCACAAATCGCTTTGCCAGTGGTTTCCCTGGTAGGGTGTGACACTCGGGGGTGCTAGACAGAGATTGTAAGACCAGAAGAGGAGAAAGTCTTGCTTCTTCTTGTTTCCTTCCTACTCCCGTGTCACCTCATCCTATCTTCTTCGCCTCAGCAATAGCAGTTCGTTCTGTAGCATCTGTTACATCCAGTTTGCAGCTTTTTCATCACTTGCAGAATTGGCCTCATTGAGATCATTCAGTGCCATAAGCACCAGCAGGCTGACTTCTGAACCCAAGACACTGCCCAGAGATACCAGCACCAACTGAAGCAGTGGCCAGTCACAGAGGTCTGAGCTCAGCTACACAAGGCCCCTCCCTGAAGCTTCTAAATTTTAATAATTCTAGTCCCTTCTCATTGTTCTCCAGCCCCAGAGTTGGTAGCTGTTTCCTTTAGTTGATATGTTTATGATATAGTATTCTCTTCTTGACTTTTTGGTTAGCTAGTTAATTTTTATACCTACTTCACAAATCTTTATATTAAATAGCTAGAGTAACTGGTAAATGGTGTGATTTGTCTCTTAACTGGACCCTAACTGATACAAAAATTTAAAAATCTATAAAACATAAGATTTAGGTTTTTAAGAAACGTAAAGAATGAAAAATCACTGGACTTATACTTTCATCTAAGAAAAAAAATGCCGGAAGATAAATTAAGTAATATCTACTGAATTTTTTAAATTTTATTGAAGTATATCATTCATATATGAACATACATGAACAATAAGTGTATAGTAAAAGTTGCGAACTTACAAAATAAATGTGCATAACATCATACAGGGGTTGCATATATCAACCCACCACCAACACCTTGCATTGTTATATCTACTGAATTTTGAAGATGGAAAACCATGACATTAAACTATTCAAGCTAATTTGCAGCTAATGTATGAAAACATAGGAAAGGCCCTTTTAGATATAAAGTCTAAGAAATTATATCATCACCACATCCTTCCTGGAAAAACTACGACTACTACTACTATTACTGCTATTACTAAAAGTGAGAGACATTTTTAGCAAGTATTTCCTTTTCAGAATTATGCAGAACTCTTACAATACAAAATGAAAAATATAGAAAACCCAATAGAAATAAGAGAAAGATTTGAGTACATATTTCAGAAAGAAGATATGCAAATAGGTAATGCATATACTCAAAGGTCCTCATCTTATTAGTCATTAGGGAAATGTGATAGAAATATATACCACCCAGAATGGATAAAAAACACAAAAAATAAAAGACAAAATTACCAGGTCAGTAGGCTGTGGGACATACACAATCCTAATGCACAGTTAACAGGTAGATAAATTAGTAAAACCACTTTCAAAACTTTTGCACAGGATCTATCAAAGCAGAGCACAAGAATACCCTATAGCTGAGCAAATTCAGTTCTAGGTCTACACCCAGTAAAAATGAGTGCATATGCCCTCAAAGGGCACACACGAGAATGTTCATTGCAGCACTATTCTTAATAGTCCAGAGATGGAAACAACTAAAATGCCCAACTGTAGGAAAATGAGTAAATACAATTTTAATTGATTAACTGAGAAGGATGAAGAAGAAAATTAC
>JAQZBX010099369.1:0-11476 GCA_029593785.1 Cabassous unicinctus
TCATAGATGTACTATAGTAAATGTAGTAGATATGCCAGATCATCTTTTTGCCTAGTAATGAAGAAACAGGGAGAAGATTGAGGGATGTAGGAATATAATAATGAATTTATTATGTGAAAATTGAAGCCTCCTTATCTGACTATATTTCTGAGGAAGTTGCAGAAGACACTTTATTTATTTAGACAATAAGGAATATATTGATGGGGAACTGATTATATTTTTGAGGTCCAGTTATGGCCATCCTCTTCAGCTACTATTTATGGTATATGAAGCCAGGACCCTCTGCTCCCTAATATCTGTACAGATGCTGGAATGCCAGAATGGCAGTGGCAAAGGGGATGCGATATTGATATTGGGCTACAGGACCTGATTGGGCTGCAATTAAGGTACTCGACCTGAAATGTTCTATGATGATGGGTTATGGAAAATGGTATCTTGGGTTAAGAGAGATGGGAAGCTAAGATGTTCAATTTGTATAGGTAGAAAAAATGTGGAGCTGGACAGAAAGCTTATAACTACAACGACAGTAGAAAATTGTGTTTCCTCAAAGAGTTTCCAAAATGAATCTAGTTCATAGTTCCTGAGTCTCTCAATTGAAATGAGTTGGATGCCCTTGAAGCTGGACCTTCCCAAATCATAAGAATTATATGCAACAACTATTTTGCTGATCCTTCCCAAAGGAAAACACCAGCAGTTTAGGTATAAACATATACAGACTTTGGAAACTTCATATGTTATACTGGGGAATGATGTTTTAGCACACTTATTAATAGAGTGGTTTCATTAATATTCTCAATTAAAGGTCTTTCTTTAACCATTTCTTTTCTTTTTAAATCTATGGTCATCTCCTTCTCTACCTCTGGGTTCAGTCATTGACTTTTGTGTACAATGTTCTAGTAACAAACTTTATGCAAACAGGGGCTTGAAAAAGTTCTAGGATGTCTCAGGTTCCTGCCTTGCTCTTCTCCCTTTGCCAGAACCACAAGCCCATGCTAGCCCACTGGAGGATGTGGAGCTGAGCCAAGTTTCTCAGACAGCCTCCAGACAACTCATTAGCTGTCTACAGGTTCTCAAGTTAGGCCAGGCAAGATTACTAAATCTAGCTCAGAATAGAAAATTCTCCCACCTGAACTTTGACTCATGATAAGTAATAAAATCCTGTTTTTTTAAAATCACTTAGTTTAAGCATATTTTAGTTCATTATTATTAGCACTGGAAAATACAGAAAAATGCCAGTTGTGAATGGAGCATAGCACGGAGGGAGTTCTGTAGCAGGTCCAAGCTGCAATGCAAGCTGCGCTGCTAACTGGGATGTATAATGTAGTTAATCCAAATGTGCTGGCATATTACATGATGAGTAAAGATGCCATGCAGGTATCTGTGAAGCTACAATGGGTTACTTTCAGCACAGCTTTCCTAAGATTCCAGAGCAAGGCTGTGTCATCTAATACAGAAAATTACCTTCCTTTTCAGAAATAGCTTTTGACATGCTACTGAGTCTTAGTAGATATTCAGCATCTCAAAAGGGCCATGTGACCTTTGGATGATAAATAGATGTTTCAGATGCAATGAGTCCTACATTCTGGCTAGTGTAGAGACAATCACTGTGTAATGTTACATTAAGGTTGAATGGCATAAATTGATTACATAAACAGATGTTGGCCCAGATTCTCATGATACTTGCCTCTGTTGTAACAAATCTCCCTCAGCTAATGCCTTAAGTTTATGGAGGTGGAGTATGGTCATTTTCTATGACCTTGCTCACAGACAGGTTTGTGCAATAAGTCAGACATAAATTTAAAACTTATTAAATAAAGTCCTATCAAGAGTGACCCTGAAAAAGAGTGACTAAATCCTTCCTGTGAGTAAAGCTTTGAGAAAGATACTTGATATTCTCCTTGTATAGAGCAAAACATGGCTAGGAGTATAGATAGATTGCATTCTGGGAAGTGATGACTAACTTGGTTTAGAAGAACAAAACATCTGGAAGGTGGTAGATAGTGATCTGGGGAAGAAGTATATGGATGAACTTACAGATATGAACATATACCATGCCAATCTTGGTGTCTAATGTTATTTCCTACCAGATAGAATATACCACCAAGGAATTTTACAAGAATGACTTGGCCTCTGGATATCAGCGAGGCTTACTTGTTAATTGCCACCGCATTAAAAATTTGTCCATGAAATCTTGAGACCAACAAATCAAATGTGCTTTCTCTCACCAATGCTGATTTACCTACTGTCACCTTTCAGTGCTCAGCTTATCAGCACAAAGACAATCTCTGAGTCTTCAAAATACACCATATCTGTAACACCAGTCAATAACATAATGGAACATGGATCTCATCAAATAAGTTCTGCTTTAGAGAGGAAAATAATTTGTCCTTATGGCAATTACATAAACTCTTGATAAGAATGTGCCTTCTCTGCTTGCACTGCTTTTGTCAACAAAACCATTTGAGTTCTTAGAGAAAGCTTTAATTATTGACATTGTATTCCATAAAATGTTATTTGAGCCAAAGAAATGCATTTAAATCAATGGCAGTTATAACAGTGGGCATGTGACTATGGGAGTAACTGATTTTATCATGTATCCCATCACACAGAAACAGCTTCCCTAATGTAAAGATTAAACTTACAAATGCTCACTTAAGTCACCAGCTTAGAGGCAATTCCTTGTAATTGGTTTGGGACACTGTCTTCCAGGACATGGTGCTTAAATTGAATCTGTGCCTGGTAAATGGTGCTGTGACTGCCATAGCTAGAATTTAAGGTACTGTGAATCAAGAGGTAGAAGTAAAAGTGACATATCACATTACTAAACCAATGACTCATTGAGAAATTTTTACTTCTGATCCCTATAGCTTCAGGCTCTGTCAGCTTATTATTCTGTACCTAAGAGGAACATTTCTGTAATGGGGCAGAGTAGAGATCTGATTGAACTGCAGATCTTGACATTTACCTGGGCTCTTGCCAGTGGATCAGAAGGAATAGAAAGGAGTTACTTTATTGGTTGAGTAATAAACTCCATTATAATGAAAACTTAGTGTTTCTACCACATATTGGAGGCAGGAATGAATGTAACTAAAATTCAGGGGATTTACTGAGGCATATCATAACATTTCTATGCTCAGTGATAATGATAAATTTAAAACTGCAACAATCACCACACAGTACAAGCAGGACAATGGAGGTCTTAGATTCCATGGTGAAGAGGATCTGGGTTACCCCAGTAAAAACAAACAAATGAAAATGAAACAAAGAAAAAACAAAAACCTACCAAAATGTATAGGATAAGGCAAGCTAGAATGGGTGGTGGAAGAGAGAGATGGTGATTACCAGTTAGAGCCATGTGATCCGCTTTGTCACAGGTCTGGTATTTTCTGAAGCCTGATGTTACTATAGTTACTGTCCAGAGATATCTCATATGGACAAGTAACAATGTCTCTAAATGAAGCCATGGTTAGCATACGGTATATCACCTTTTATTTACTTTGTCTATTTTCTTTCTTTTGATTTTAGTGCTTTAAAATCCAAGCTTCTCAGAGAATCTCCCAACTTTACATGAAGCCATGTTCTTCACCACTCCAATCAAGTATAACCATATTTCAAAGCATCATTTTAACATTGGTAGTTCCAATTTCCAACTTTATTCCTGGGCAAGTTTGTGCAAGACATTTATCAACTCCAGGGTGCATGTTTCTATTCTATAAAATGGAACATTGTATAACATTTTATAATCTTTAAAGATAACTTTGCACTTTTGGTGTATTTATAATTCTATTTTAGCATGGGTTCCTGGGAAATCTAAGTCATAAGCAAAGTACAAAAGGCTAAGGTTTTTTGGAGACATACAATTTTAGGTTATTAAGAGTGAGGAAAACTGATATATAGAAAAAAACATGTTAAAGGCCATATAGGAAAAAACCCACAACTAATATACTCAATGATGAAAGACTGAAATTTTCCCTTTAATATAAGGTACAAGACAAGGATGCCTACTGTGACCAATCTTATTTAATATTGTACTGGAAGTTCTAACTAGAGCAATGAGGCAAGAAAAATAAATAACAGATATCCAAACTGGAATGGAAAAATTGAAACTTTTCCTATTTGCATACCACATGATCCTATATATAGATAATCCCCCAAATATCTACAACAAAAAGACAAGAGCTAATAAACCAATTCAGCAATTCAGGGACTTTGCAGATATGATTAAGTTTATAGATCCTGAGATGGGAGAAATTATCCTGAGTTATCCAAGTAGGTCCAATCTAATTACATGTGCCATTAAAAGAAGAAATCCTTTCTCAACTAGAGTCAGAGAGATGTTGTAAAAGAATCAGCCGAGGAGATTTGGAGTGTGATTGGAGATCAATCTGCTGTTGCTGACTTCAAAATGGAAGAAAGGTACCATGAGTCAAGTTATGCAGGTGGCCTCTAGAACATGGGAAAAAACCCTCAGCTGATAACCAGCATGGAAAAGGGTATCTCAGTCCTCTAACCACAAGAAACTGAATTCTGCCAACAATGTGAATGAATGAGGGAATGCAATCTTCCCTGGAGACTCCTGAAGGAGTGCTGCCCTGCTATCACCTTGTTTCAGTCTTTTGAGCCTCTAAGCAGCCAAACCACACTGTATCTAAACTTCACGCCTAAGAGCTGTGAGATAAATCTGTATCATTTTAAGTCACTATGTTTTTGGTAATTTGTTATGGCAACAATAGAAAATGAATTCAATTACCTTCAATGCCTTCTAAATTTCCTCTGCATTGCAGAGAAGTTAGAATCTTCAATTTTCCAGAATCTCCTTCCTAATAAGGTGTTGTGTTAGAGTTTTAGAATGAAAGACACTTTTGAAATATTTGGAAACTAGTAGAGTAGTAGGACCCACTATTTCTCGGTAGTGTTCCAATCTGATATGTGGGCAGATAGAAGTGAGATTCATATCAGATGCTTTCTGTAGTTTCAAGAAGCACCTGTTTTATTACCATAAGCTCAGAAAGTTAAGCATTCCCAAAGATTCTTGTTATGGAGCAAGGGCTTATTGTCTGATGTGCACAGAAGTCAATACTATGACACCAAAATCTCGAGGGAAGAAAGTTTATTGTGAGGCAGCCACACAAGGAGACAAGATTTAAAGCTTCAATCTGTCTCCCTGAGTCTAAAGAGCTTAAGGTTTTTTGTTGTTGTTGTTTTGTTTCAGATGCTGATGTTAACCTATGGAATTTTATTGCTTCATTCTAAGCATGGATGGGAGAACATCCATCCCTGATTGAAGATCAGGCTCTGGAAAAGGGTGATGTAAGAATGTTTTCCTTTGTTTTATCTGAAAAATTGTAAGTTTACAAAATGAGCTTTTTATGAGAGTCAAGCAAAGGGAGGGGAGATAGTGAAGTTATTTAAGTTGACATATATTGATTGGTTAAGTTTCATTTATGTTAATAGGGAGTGGGCAAGTGTGGCTGGAGAAGCCCTTGAAAACTGATAAAAGTGAGCCATGGTAAGCACAAACTGGTTGTAAATGAGGGCTGTAAATGCTAAACAAATGGACTGTAAATGAGGGCCAAGCATTTGGATATAGCGGTGTTAAAAATCCCCTAGTTAGCATAAAATAAGAACTACAATAACAAGTAAAAGAAATAAGCTAAAAAAACAACTACAATTACAAGTAAATCTACTGTAGTCAATGGTTGCATTGTTAGTTCAGAGTTTCCTAGAGAGCTTTGAGAACTTTTTTCAGTGTTTTAGGCTGAGATTTCACTCTCTGTTACACTTACCTTTGAGCTTTCCTAGTCCTGTATTAGGTGCTACTCCACTCTTTACTCATGATATGAACCAATATTTGTATCAAACCTAATTCTTACAATAAGCCATTTTAATCCAGAATACATTTTCTTTTGGGGCTTAACCAAGATTTGTAAAAGAGAGAAAGAGGAAATAGATATCTGGGGAAGAGGATATCAGACTGGAGAACTTGCAAAGACCAAACAAAGGAAGCAATGTTCCTGTTTTGAGGGACAACATGGAAGTCAGAGCAGAGAATAAGAAAGAGGAGTAGGCTGCAAGGTCCAAGAGTAAACATGGAGCCAAATTATTAAGAGCTTTGTGGTTCAATTTAGTCCTTTGACTTTTACTTGAATAAAATGGGAAACAACAGAAGGTTTTTAGTATAGACATTTTTTCTTTCATTTTTGATTTACTTTTTCATTTTGAAGAACTTTAATGTTTCCAAAATCAAAACTACTTAGCAAGGTATATTAAAAAAAATTTGACCTCCATATTGTTTTTACGCCTCTATTTCCCTTTTGTCCTAAACATAATCCTTTTTTATTCATGTTTACTTATCCTCCTAATGCTTATTTTTAATCAAACATTAAATGAATATACATATATATATTTAATCTTCCATTTTTCTTGCAAAGAATGAAGTATACTATCAATTCCTTTCTCCTTTTTTTATTTGAAACACCACAGTCTGATGATCACTATATATCACACCAAGAAATTTTCCTCATTCCTTAGAAAGTCTCTCATGTCAATGGATATTTGGGTGCCAATATACTGCTTATATAAATAATATTCCAGTGAATATCCTTGTATATGTGTTATTTTATATTTGTGTCAATATATCTTTGGGATATTTTCCTAAGAAGTAGGATTGTTGGCTGCTGCAATTTTGCTAGATATTGCCAATTATCCCTCTAAAGAGTTATATTATTTTTCATTTCTATCAGCATTATATGAAGTTCCCAATTTCCCTTCAGGCTAATCAAGCATTTTCATTTCATATTCTCTTAAGTCAGAAATGGTATCTCTTGGTGTTTTATTTTTAAGTTCAAAGAGGCTCTCAGGTGGATGTTATCTCTCCTCCCCTTTTACATATAGATTTGATGGTTTTTACAGCTCAATTTTCACAATGGAAAGACTTATATATATACATATATATATATATATATGTATATATATATAGAGAGAGAGACAGAGACAGTGAGAAAGAGAGAGAGACAGAGACAGAGAGAGGCATATAGACTTTATAATTTTTGGTGAACTCAATCAGTGCAGAGGAGGTTCATACATATTACTAGATTAAATATTTCATTTTAAGATAAGAAAACTATCTTTCTGATGAGGACCATTTAGATTACACAAGTGGGATTGGAGTCCACAATGGACTTTCCTCAGAATGTTGAATGGAGAGTTTTCTAAAAAGTTTTCATGCTGTCAAAAATATTTGCAAAATGAGGGTTTAGCAAATTAAAGGAGACTTTGTCAGCTACTCTTTTACAGTATTGATCATTGTGTCTCAAAGCAAAAGGCTATATAATATATCTCAGAAATCCATTTGAACATTTAACCCCTATTTTATGTATCATGGCAGGGGCTTAATATTCAATGTAACACATTAGAGAAAACCTGTTCTTGGAGTACATAATACTTGTGACATTAGCACAGGGGATTTGACAGCAGTTGAAATGGCAGTGGCCAGAACACTGACTAGTGGTGTTTGTGATTCAAAACATTCTCTAGTAAGATCATCGAGATCTAGTAAGATCATCTCAGGAGCAGTAAAAGTGACTATAACAAACACAGAATTTCATTTTTCTCTATCATGCATGAAATGTACCTGAATTCCAAACTTGTAATAACTAAATTGAATCTGAATGATCCAAATTCATTCTCTGTTGACTTGTGCCTCAATGAAGAGTTGAATCCTTATGAACAGATATTTATCTGTGTCAGTACTTTGCCTGGAACGTAAGGGGACCCACACAAGTTCCCTATGTTCTTGACAGGTGCAGAGACTTGAAGTCCACACAAAGGTTGATCACACAAGGAAAAGAGCTTTATTAAGCTAATGGAAGTGAGTAGAATAAATCTCCAATCTCTCTCCCTTAACAAAGACAGCTAGAGTTTTTATTATTTTCAGACAAAAGTAGATGATAATAGGGATATTGGTATCTTAAGGGATATTGATTGATTTGTTTAATTAGAAGTGTGTAAGGGCAGGCCCCAGAAGCTGGCTGGGGTAAGCATTGGGTTACAGGTTACAAACTAGGTCATAAATTGCTTAATTAACATCTATTAGGAACTGACAAAGTTTGGCTGAGGTAATACATAAGGTTGCAAATAATTTAATCCACATAAGATAATGACTAAGGAGACTTAAGCTAAACATTTGTAAATCCCGACTAAACTGAATAAAATGGGCCATCAAGGGCCTGGAAGCATGGCTGATAAGATAAGGAGAATACCAGTGGGAACTAATTACCAGTTAAAGATTGCACAGCTATAAAAACAAAACTTGATATTTAGAATCAAAGAAATAAATTTATAAAGAAATCTTCTATGTAATAATTCAGTGATTATAGTAATTTGTTAACTCTTAATACTTGATATCATTTATCCCATTCTGTTTGTAAATTCCTCAATCTTGCCAGGCTTAGACAAAGAGAAAGGAGTGGCAAACAGGAACTTGCTTAGTGTAGATAAGGAAAAACAAAACAGAAATTTACTTTGTGGCTAAAGACAGTTTCTGGGTAATAGGTAACAATGTTAAGCTACAATGCTATGAGTTAAGAGAGTGAGATTACATAGTCAAAACTAAAATACAGTTCATTCGCTAAATTTGAAATTTGAGGCTTCAGAGGCTTCAGTGTAACATATATCATTTAGCTACTTTTGGTCTCTCATACCTTCTGACTGATCATAAAATTATTTTAAAAAATCAAGGCCATTTTAATAACCAAAAGACAAAATTGTGATTTAGCATTCTCTAAAAAGTTGTGGTATATTGTTTTACTTTGTAACAGGTGAAAATACAAACTCAGTAATAAGCTTTCCTAAAGCAAGAGTTAATTTTGTTAAACAAAGATTTGTTGGAAACAAATCTTTATTTATGTTCTTAAAGAAAAATATATTGCTGGTAAGTATTATTTGTAAAAAATCTACTGTTTTAAAGTTACATAGAATTTGAAATTTGGGCACCAAAATAAGAACTAGCTTAAAAATATATTGATCAATTAAACCATTAAATTAAAACTCTGAAGGACTTATTTCTTATTTTAACTTTTTATTTTGACATAATTTTAGATTTATAGAAAAGATGCTAACATTTTAGAAAGAATTCCTATATAGCCTTCACCCTGATTCACCAAATGTTAACATTTTACCATATATTTTTCCTTACCTGTTCAAGAGTAAATTGAAGACATGATGTCTCTTTACACCATTTCTTTAAGTATTTATTAAAAACAAGCATATTCTCTTAAATGACCACTGTGCTAGTACCAAAAATAGCAAGCTAAAATTGGTTGTAATTAGTTTCTAATCTACAGACCTTATTCTGACTTGAAGGGCATTCCTGACTCCTTTGTTAATATTTGATTTGCTCTTTTATTATTTTTAACTTTTCTACTGTGGATGCCAGTGTCTCTGTCAGGTCTTCAAAACCAGCAATTCTCTTCAGGGTCAGCTGACCAGGGTTTGGGAGATTGGTGTCTGTAGATATTTTATAGATAACATTAATGACTTAAAGCTGCTTTAGCAATTTAGGGTGAATGCATTTTTTCACTAATATAAGGTTCATGAAATGAAGCATTCAAGTCAAAACACTTCTAAAAATGATTTTTAATGTTCTATGCAACAAAATTTAACCTACTATTGAAAATCTATTTATTTTATTCTCATGTTTTAACTATCATCAGGAAGGATAATTTTCAAAATAATAAAAATAAAGTCAGAATATTAATGCAAATATCTGAGTCCACATTTACTTTTATAGTATTTTAAATATAAAAAAAAATTGTTACTAATTGTATGTTAATGAAGAAAACTTGATTTTTTTAATGCTGTTTCTCTACTCTATTTAGAGGGCTTTCAGTTAACCATAGGTAATTTATTTAATAGTGTTGCGGCAGACAAAACTTAGATGATGAGAAACCCCAGTGTACACTCAGAGAGACGGAGGAACAAAGTTTTATTACTTGCGGGCCCAGAGGAGAGTCAAACCTCCAAAAAATCTGAGCCCTGGGCATCGGCTTTCATGGGATTATATAGGTTTCTGTATATTGGCTAGTGGGTTGCTGGGCAAGCGGGCAAATTTCTGAACCAAGAGGGCAGGTGGGGGTTACAGAAGCAAAGGTGTGAGTTTAGCTTATCTTCCTAAAACAGAGGGCCTCTGGGAGGAGAAGAGTAGAGTCTTTAACATTGTGGACTCCAGACAAAAGGGAGAGAGGGCACTTATCTCCCTATGTTGTGGATTCCATGGGAGAAAGAGAGGAGGAACAGTTATTTTCTCAAAGCTGTGGGTTTCTGCGAAAGAGAAGAGAGTGCTGTTAAAGAGGCAGCAGCAATTATTTTCATCAATAGTAGAGCACATCTTTTCCATAACATGCCTCAAAGCATTTTTCACTTCCTGGTTCCTCAGGCTATAAATTAAAGGATTTAGCATGGGAATTACCACAACATAGAAAACAGAAGCTATTTTGTCAGTATCCAGAGAATGGCTTGTTTTGGGCTGCATATACATGAAGATGATTGTCCTGTAAAATATAATGATGTAAGTCAGGTGCGATGCAGAAGTTGAAAAGACTTTTTGTCTGCCTTCTGAAGAATTAATCCTCAGAATGGCAAATAGAATGAATATGTAGGAAATGAGGACAATGAAAAGAGAGAAGAGAGCATTGAAATCAGCAAATGTGAACAATATCAGTTCTTTGATATCTTTGTAATGGGTTTTATGACAGGCCAGACCAACCAAAGGAACATCATCATAATAGAAGTGATTTATTACATTCCAGTCACAGAAAGACAAATGGAAGGTAAGAAGTCCCTGTAGGAGTCCCACAGAAAACCCATACAAATATGTACCAACCACCATTTGAATACAAACCTCCTATTCATGATAACTGTATAGAGTAAAGGGTTACAGATGGCCACGTACCTATCATAGGCCATGACTGAGAGCATATACATTTCACAGACCACAAACATGATAAAGCAAAACAACTGTGTGGCACAAGCAGGTAGCGATATTCTTTTAACTTCCTGGGGGGATTTCACCATTGTGTTTGGCGTGATAGAGGAGGTATAGCAAAAATCAACAAAAGCTAGATGACTGAGGAAAAAATACAAATGTATGTGAAGCCGAGCACTGATTTGAATTAGCATAATTAACCCAAGATTACCCATGGCACTAATTAAGTAGATCACCAGAAAGACTCTGAAAAGAAGGGCTCAAAGTTCCATGCTGTCTGTGAGTCCCAAGAAGATGAATTCAGTCACACCCGAGTTATTGCCTTTGGCCATGGAATATGTGTGGAAGTATATTATACCATTATCTCCAGAATATCTATTTTGGATAATCTTGGCTTCTTGAATTAAGGAGTTGACTCACCCTCATTTTATGGTGACCATATTGGAAAGATAATTCTCATGGATCTCATGGGCCGTTCTTAGGTTTCAACTT
>JAQZBX010099370.1:0-11479 GCA_029593785.1 Cabassous unicinctus
CCCTTTTCTGAATACAAGCACCTCAGAATATTTTAATTCCAATCATCTTCCTTTCATCTTATAAGCTATTGTTGTCCAATTATAATCTTATTTTTAAATTTCACATTCTTAATGTTGTATAACCATGTTTATTAAGTTTTATATGTTTACAATTTTACTTATACTTCTTTCATATGTTGCTCCAAACAAACAATACTTTACATTTACATATATTTAAATTTTATTTATACATTGGCTCTTCTTCAGATCATCACTTTGGTATTTTTTTTCTTGAAGAAAATCTTGTGTTTGACAATTTGCAGTTTCACTACATTGGGTCTAGGCATAAATTTTATCTATGTACATGTTTGAAACATGTTGTGCTTCTTGAATTTATGAATTCATGTCTTTCATTATATATGGAAAATTCTCAGTTATCTCTTTAAATATTGCCCCTCCTCGATTCTATTTCCTCCTACTCTTTATAAACTTTCCCTTCATATTTCTTGACTTTTCTTTAGTATTTCTAGATTTTTTTCTGTGCCTCTCACTGGATATTAGATCTAGCTTCCAGTTCACTGACTTTTTTCTTGATTCTAATGATAGTCAACAGATCTGAGGTGTTTTTTTTTCTTTCAATAAATACATATCTCATTTCTAGCAGTTACATTTGGCTCTTTTTCAGATCCACCTATGGTTCCATCTTTTATTTCCTGTGTTAGTGATGAGATATTGAAGAATCAAAACCAATGTTTGTTGTTTATAAAGGTTTTTCCTCATGTTAGCTAGTTTCAACTCATGTAGGTAATCTCTAGTCATGAAATACTACTGTTCTTGGCCTTAATCTATGAGAAGCTTGGACCAAAATTAGGAATGTTTTCCCCTTGAGAGAATTAATATCTGCTTTTCCAAGAGTTACAGGGCACTACAAACATATGGCCACTTAAGAGCTCTTTCATCTGCCTTGGCTTGCAGCAGTTTCAGATTCAGATCCTTCTCCACATATGGCAGTGCTGCTATTGGCATTTGCCCTCACGGCAACCACAGTCCACTTATATATTTAATATATTATTCACTATTCCTAACTCAAAATGTGTTCCTTTTTGAGGAGAGAGAAAAGATAGAAGTGTGCTTCCTAGAGATTTCTCCTACTTACAATGCATTTAAAAGTGGATTTTATTCAGGATCTAGTTGTTTTTGCAGTAGCTAGTCTATCATTCTACTGGAAGCAGAAGTCTTACTTAATATATTACAACAGTTACAATATATTAACCTGAGAAAGTATATGATTTAGGTCAATCTTTACTGATTCAAACCTTTCTGGAAGGTTCCTAACCTTCTACCAGAACAGAACACACAGTAGCTTGGAATTAGAAAGGTCCTAGAGTGTGAACTTACACAACCCAACAGAAGCCTATGAAACTTCTCCTGAGACTCTGTTATTATTAAGATAGTGAACTAAACCTGACTATTCAAATTTTCAATGTCCTAATCAATGCATGTTTGAGATTAACAGGGATAAAACTAAGAAAATATGCCATCATTTTGAACCTTTTTAAAAAGTAGATAATTTTTTGTTACAAGCAACTTCTATATAGATGCAAATTTTATTTTTGGAAACCTGAACCACCTATATAATATAAGCAGGCCTAATCAAGGCAACTGGTGATTTCATTTTAGTCAGAAACACACCTAATAGGTATTTATGGCTGCTATTGTCTTAAGTGCAGATGGATTGTTTGCATTTTATCATTTATAATTGTTGGTAAGTGTTCTCTGGATGATCTGGAAGCTCTTTGTGCCTCACTCTAATCACTGAAGTAATGAAAGGAAATGCCGGCAGCAAGGACTGCAACTGCAAACGCTGCAATCACACCTGAAAGTAAAACAAACATAAAACAAATGGAAATGGAATGAGCAAAAGAAAGGCTTAACTGATTCTAGGCACTGTAATGTGGGCAACTGATGGGCCTGAACAACATATACCAACAGCTAGCAAGTGTTAGAGGAAAATACAGCAAAAAGTTGAAAATTTGACTGCAGAGGTTAGAATGGTAATTATTTATTTCACCATCCTAGCAAAACCTAAGGAAAAAAAAGTGTCTATTACACATGTGTGCACTTATACACACATATCTAGGAGAAAAAGTGTCATATACTTTAAAAAGTGTCAATGAATATTTATATTGGCACACCAGCTGTCTAATGCTACTTAGCTTCAACCAAAAGACAGCTCTAATCAACAACAGTTCTCAACCATGCAGTCATTTGTGTAGCCATTGAAAACTACAGAAGCTCTGGTTCTACCATCATGAATTCTAAGAATTAGTAATTTGGGGCGTAACTTTTATTGCTTAATTTTATTTTTTTCCTTCTATGGTAACTTAAAAAAAACTAACAGGGTAGAGTCCACACACACACACACATACGTACAAGCATAAAATACAAAGAACTTAGGTGATTGACTTACATTTATCTAATGAGTAGGTGACAAGAACTACAACTAAAGTTTCTGGCTTCTAACTCTTAGTCAAAAGTGTTAACGCTTACAAAAGCACTTCTCAAATTGGTATACTGTTGAACAACAGTCTACATGTTCTTCGTTAAATAAATCTGAAAAACACTAGGTTAGCATTACTTCTTGGAGCTTCAAAATACTAAAGTGCATTATAAAATTTCAGACTTAAATTAGACTTTTTTTTTTATAGAACACATATTGACCTCTATTGCAAAAGCAACCCTGGAATACTAGTTTGGACATTTGCCCGACTTTATCTGTTTTTCTAAAAAATACCAAAATATAATAGAAAGTTGTCATCTTTGGGGGAACTTGGGATAATGCCTTATTTATAAATCTTTCTATCTCGAAGGCCTGGCAGATTTCATAATACTCAATAAATACTGGCTTAACCTAGCTTTAAAGAAAGCAAAATGAAATGAAAATAGTTTCTCTATAGTAAGGAGTAACAGAAAAATGAAATCTAAAATATCATCTTTTCAATGCTATAAAAGAAGGAAAATACCTATGTTCTGCTGAATTTTCAACACTACTTTAGTTTTAATTGGTTGTTCTGGTTGTTCATCATCTATGTTGTCCAATGAAGCTTCACTATTAATCGAGGAACTCACAGAAGCTGCAACAGGATAATAAGAATAAAAACATATAAAATGAGAATTACCATTTCAAAATGACTTAAAAAAACATTTTAAAGAGCATAAATAATCAACTCCATTTTCCACCCATTTGCCTTTAAAAAAATTGCTCATCTTCAAATATAGGAGAATTAAATCTCATGAATATGTATCAAATTGACATAATTTTCAAAATACTTAACATAGTTTTATTACTGACATAAACCAGAGGGCCACAGAGCCAGTTTTGAGTGACACCCATGGTTATAATTTGTGTACTATATGGTTGTAAAGATAGATACAAAAATCAAACCAGATAGTAGCAAAGTAAACTTCCCTCTTACTCAGGTTTAATTTAAATCATTCTTACTGGAGTTTTAGCAATTAAGAATTTCAAATAATTAGATAATAATAATAATAATAATAAAACAAAGGGTCAGCAAACAGAAGCCTATGGGTTGAATCTGGCCAGAGGCCTGTCGTTGTATATAGCTCATGTGCTAAAAATGGTTTACATTTTTTAAGAGTTGTATGTAAAAAAAAAAAAAAGAATATGTGATGGAGACCTAAAATATTTACTATTTGGCTGGCTAAATACAGAAAAAGTTTGCCTGCTCCTGATCAAACCTGAATTTGAAACATATAAGCAAAATATATTCACAAATTTGACCTTATATGCATTTCTGAATTCAACATTCTGAAAACAATTCTGAACATTAAGCAAGGCAAGTAAGTATATTATCACCATTTTACACATGGAAAGCAAAAGCTGAAAAGCTTGAGTACCTTTGTGAGTATCATGGGTGGTATAGCAAGGATTCAAACACAAGCACTCTTTCTACTTCATTAAGGTGGTAGTAGTGGGGAAGCGGGTGTGGCTCAGTGGATAGAGCCCCCGTTTACCATATGGGAGGCCCGGGTTCGCGTCCCGAGGCCTCCTTGTGAGGGCACACCTGAGCGGTGCGGTGGGTTGATGCAGCAACCTCACAGCAGGAAGCGGGTATGGCGCAATGGATAGAGCACCCGTTTACCATATGAGAGGCCCCGGGTTCGCTTCCCGGCGCCTCCTTGTGAGGGCAGGCCCGCTCGCGCGGCGCCGTGGGCTGATGCGGCAAGACCTCACAGCAAGGGGGAGATAAGCAGACACAGAGAAGACACGCAGAGAATGGACACAGCAGCACAAGCAGCAAGGGGGGGGGGAAATAAAATAAAATAAATAAATCTTTAAAAAAAAAAAAAAGGTGGTAGTAGTGATTTATGTAGGTTGGGACTACCTAAATTTGTTTATCACTGATTAAAAGTATTGGAATGGAAAACATTCTTAGAGATCACCAAGGCTAGTGGTTTTCAAATTTTTTGTGTGTTAAATGCTTAAGAATTGTATGAAACCAAACACATCTTATAGGAAATCCCAGTATGTAAAGTAGATGAATCTATAACTACTCTGTTTGAAGCAGGGATGGAGGGCTCTTGGAGCCAGACCAGTACCTCTTCCCCACCAGGGGGGTGGAGTGACACTCTATAGAACTCTGGGGAGAACTCCCTTTGAAAGCAACTAGTTCATCTTTTTTTTTACAAAAAAAGAGAAGGAAACCACAGAGTGAGCAATGGTAAATATTTCTGCTTAAATTCAAGTTGAAAAAGCCTATTGATTGGATTAAAAGTAACTTTAAAAATATCTTTCTGTCTCAATATACTAGCATAGGCTCACAAGGATGACGTGAACTTATTGAAACAGACATCTGTGGTAACAAAATGCATGAAAAAAATTACCTAATTTTAATTAATTTCCCATGAAGAAAAGCTTACTGTAATTTTCAGAAATAATCCTTAGAAACTACCTCAATACTATCAAGGGCATAATCATTCTTTTTCATTTAGAGCTTAAACTAAAGTACTTAAAACAACAACAAACAACAACAAAAAAACCTCTTCATTTTGTTTCTATCCCCACATCAAATTAGTCACAAGGCCTACAAACTCTTATTTTGAACTGTCTCTAGAACTATTCACTCTTCTTTATTTCCACAGTTTCTAGTTTTCTCTAAGCCCTTAACATGTTAATTCTAGACTATCTATATCTAAGCCCACCAGAGTCAAATTTCTCTCAATATCAGTCTTAAGCCTGTAAAGTTGAATGGACAGTATCATTTATATTCATGCTTTAAAAAACAGTGTGAGCTTTCTATTAGCAAATATCACTGCTAAAAACCTTTTATATCTTTGGGCCAATGTAACCTTTATCTCAGATAACAAATTTAAAAAATTGTTATAGTCTATTTGCTACAGGATTTTTAACTTAGTACTTGCATACAAAGAACCCAAAACTTTTGTTTTACTTGCCATGGTATAGTACCTATAAATTTAATTACTGAATAGTTACATGTGAGTATCCTTTTATAGTAGGTCAAGTATGAAAGGAAAAAGTTCCCTGCACAAATAATTTATTTCTATAAAGACATTTCACTGCTTTATTTTCATTTTGTAAATGTGCCATAAAAAATCATGTTGATATGATATAAATTCAAGATGATTTCACTGAAGCAGAGCATTTTTCAAGAAAGAATAAGGCTTTTTCATGAAAATTTATTCATTTTTGGTGGGGTCTTATTGTATTTTAACTCAATCTCAGACACTGTCATTTCCAGGAAATGCTTCATTTTGTTTTCTGAAAATTAAGTGCAAATAATATATATGAGTCAATAGAAATTAGACCTCAAAAATTTCCTCAAACCAGGTAATTTTAATTGCAGATAAATCCCAAATTAATCATGCAGTAAACAATCTTCTTGAACAGCTGTCAACAAAAGAAAACACAAGGGCCATGGTGAATGCACGCAAAGTTGTAAACGTGTTCAGACTTCATTACAAGCAGTGATAGGTAGACAAGACATTTAGAAGCTTAAAATGTAATCTTGGGTACTTGAACTCCTTAGTTTGGTTAATCTCTTCCCCAACTCTGGACTCTAAATTAATGAGGTTTAACTATAGTCAGGGATTCAGTCATAAAAATACATCTTCAATATTACTCCTTTTTCCTTTATAATTAAAATTATCAATGTTTAACTAAAATAACAAAAATTAATTTCAGCTGTGATACAGAGGCAAAGATGAGTTCCATCAAATTTTAAAGGTGTGTCTCCAATTTTTTTAGCTGATACTGTGGGTAACATGTATATGAATTATAAAGTTAACGTCTACTAGGGGATGACTAATACATCTAAGAAATTTTAAAGCCACAGTTATCCCTGATCTTAAGTGAGTCATTTTGAAAAACCAGATTGTTCTTCATTCCTTAAGTCATTTAAAAGTATATTATTTTAAGGTATTTACTTGGAAAAATATGTATTTTAAACATAGCAACTACTTGGCAACTACATTACAGAACAGGAATAATTAAATAATAATGAAGCAAATAATAATGGCAAGTACTTAGAAAATAAAGCCAGATACTTATAACAAGTTTAATACTCGGAAATGTATAGCAATTGATTTCAATTTTTAATCCAAACATTTGAACTCCACTTTTTATGGTTTATTTTATACAGAAATCCTAATTTCAAGTATTTAGGGAAATCTATGCATACTACAAAACTTTACTTTCACTCTTTGTTTATGAAGTATTTTTCCTAGCATTTTCACTAATTTATCACATCAAACCAAAGAGAATCTAGGGCTCAGAGGGAGAAGACTTTTTTAAGTTTGTAAATAAGTGGTAGACCTAGACTCAAACTAACAGTATCTTCATATAATTACGTCACCTAATATCTTTGAATAAATAAGTACAACTGATATTCATATAAATGAATGTCATTGAATAAATGAATATAACTGATATTCATATAAATGAATAATATCAGAGAATGAGTAAGTAAATATAATTCTAAGCCAAAAATAGGATGCTTATGGAAAGCACATAATTTTCCTATTAAAGTCTTTATTTTATCCTTTTCCAGAATTTGGGAATGTGTGATTTCACTACTAAAAATATGCCGAATTATTAAATTATTCCTTCTGATTCAACAAATACTTGATGAAACAAAACTGATATAATTTCAGCCAAGTCATATTCTCGGCAACAATACATATGATACCAGTGTTCAATTCCTAAAAAGCCTAAAGCTACTCTCACTTGCATTTATCCTTCAACTCAGGTGTCACCTTCTCTAGGAAGGCTTCTCTGAATCCCTTTCAGGGTTAGTGCCTCTGCTATTTGTTCTGATAATTCTGGCATTCCTCTATTATGGAGTTAATTATCCTTTTTGGAATAACCCATTTCTCCTATTTCCCACTATAATGTGAGCTTCTGGAGATTCAAGACTGTACATTTTATCTCTGAAACCCCTATGCCTCAACAAATAGTAATTAATCAGTTGAGATTCATGTAAGTTTCAAAATCAGGCCAGGAAGCTAAAAGGATTATACATACCATACTTGAAAGTAATCTTCATTACAGTATATAATATTAGAAATACGATATCTAGAAACCATGAGTTTGATACAGCACACACGTAAGTATACACACCTAAACTTTCCAAATTGCTGTTTTTTTTATCCTTGTAATATTAAACTCTTCCTACTCAGTTAATCCATCGCTACACTAGACTGCCAGCATAAAAAGAGAAAGTATAGATAGTAAATAATTTTTAAAATACAGCGTGAAACAGATAAGTTTCAGTATTAAAAGCTTATGAAAATCAATATCCACAACAGAAAAATGGATTAAAATTTGTATTATTTCAGTTTAAGAAATTATTTAAAAGTATTTCATAGTTACTGGTTCATGCTAATATTTAACATGGTACAAACATTGCTAAGACAAAGGCTAAGAGAAAGCTGAGAGAAAGCATTAAAATATAAATATATTTAGTATACACATCAATGATAAAAACCATTCATTAGGGACTAGCATTTAAATCTGATAACAGACAACTGTATTATGTTAAGGCTAAAATAAGACTTTCATTTATTTGCAAGAATGAATATCATTCAAAACTATGGGAGGAGCAGGTATAGCCCAGTGGTTGAGTGCCTACTTCCCATGTCTGAAGTCCTGGCTTCAATCCTGGGTACCTACTAAAAAAACTATGAGACTTTTAATATAATTAGGATTATCTACTCTATTTGTACAACATTAATTTATACAACAGGCATGTGTTTTTAGTGACCTTTCAGTTGAAGCGAAACATACGGTAAGTAATAATAAAGAATAAAAAAAGATAATTTACTAAAATTTGAAAATATTAATGCCAAAACGTAGCTATTGTAGATTACTGATTATTGTCAGTACTACAGTCAAAACATTTTACCGATGGGCTTATTAACCAAATCACTGGAGACTAAAACTTTGTCATTTATCTTGATGCGGGCTTACACCAATTTGTATTTTTCTAGTTCCTCCAGCTGTGTAGTTAGGTCACTGATTTGAGCTATTTCTTCTTTTTTAATGTAAGCTTTGAGGGCTATAAATTTCCCTCTCAGCACTGACTTCACTACATCCCATAGGTTCTGATATGCTATGTTCTCATTGTCATTCATCTCGAAATATTTATTGATTTCTCTTGATATTTCTACTTTGACCCACTGATTATTTAAGAGTGTGTTGTTTAATCTCCATTTATATGTGAATTTTCCCTTTTTATGCCTCTTGTTGACTTCAAACTTTATTCCATTATGACCAGAGAAAGTGCTTTGTATAATTTCAAGAACAGCAAACTAATCCCAAAGCAAGTAAAAGGAATGAAATAACAAAGATCAGAGCAGAAATAAATGAAATTGAGAACAAAAAAACAATAGAGAATTAACAAAACCAAAAGTTGGTTCTTCGAGAAGATTAACAAAATTGACAAACCCTTAGCTAGACTGACTAAGAAAAAAAGAGAAGATACAAATAAATGAAATAAAAAATGAAAACAGGAACATTACTACTGACCCCACAGAAATAAGAGAGATCATAAGAGGATACTATGAACAACTTTATGCCAAAAAACTAGACAATGTAGACGAAACAGAAAAATTACTAGTAACGTACAAACAACCTACACTGACCCTAGAAGAAATAGAAGATCTCAAGAAGCCAGTCACAAGTAAGAGATTGAAACAGTCATCAAACAGCTCCCCAAAACGAAAAGTCCACAACAGCTTCACAGGTGAGTTCTACCAAGCATTCAAAGATTTAAGACCAATCTTATTCAAGTGCTTCCAAAAAATTGAACAAGAAGGAACACTACCAACTCATTCTATGAAGCCAATATCACCTTAATACCAAAGCCAGATAAAGATATTATGAAAAAAGAAAATATAGACCCATTTCTCCAATGAATACAGATGCAAAAATTGTCAATAAAATCCTTGCTAATTGAATCCAACAACACATTAAAAGAATTATTCATCATCACTATTGCAGGGAGGTGGGAATGGGGAAAAGCATGGGAAAACTACAACTGGTGTGACCTATAGACTGTGGTTAACAGCAATACTGTAATATTCTTGCATCAATGCCAAAGATGAACTGTGTTGATAATGGAAGTGTATGGAAAAGGTGTGCCAAATGTATGCAGTGGACCATGGTTGGTGGTTAATAGTCTGATGATATTATCTTATAATCTGTAACAAATGCTCCACCATGGTGTGGTGTGTTGGTGAAGGGGTGTTGTATGAGAATTCTACACGTGTATGATTGTTTTGCAAGTTCACAACCTCTGTAATAAAAATATATTTTTAAAAAATAGGGTGGGTTGGGGGAAAAATACACCAAATATGAGAGGGACTATAGTGAATAGTAATATTTTGACGATGCTCTTGCATAGTTCATAACAAATGTTGCATAACAATGCAAAGTGTTGGTGGAAGGGTGATGTATGAGACCCCTGTATGATGTTATGTATGTTTATTTTGTTCACAAAATAAAGTTCACAACCTTTACTATTCACTTATTGTTTATGCATGTTCATGTATGAATGATATACTTCAATAAAAAATATATTAAAAAAAAAAGTTAGTGACAAGAAACTACACAGGTTTAAATTGGTCTATTTAGTTCTCTGAAGACAGGATCAGTGCCTTACCGATATTTGGATCCCAATCCCTAGGACTGACACAATAATTTGTTCAGTCAACAAATATTTACTGAGTTTCTATGATGTCCTCAGTAAAGTGCTGGAAATACAGCATTGACCAAGAGATTCTCTCATGAATCTTATAAAATTAATAAATGTTTGCTAAACTGCACATATAATGGCTTCATAAAAGCTTGAATTTATTAAAACGCAAGCAGCTGGGGTTTGTTTTGTTTTATGGAAATTATTCTACACAAGGCTGCCATAGTTACCTCCTTAAGAATATATCATTGTATTCTATTAAAAGCTATTTGGATATGTTTTTTAAATCTGTCCCAAAAGTATAAAGAATGGATATTAATTTGTTTTTAACTACAGATTAAGCACAACTTAAAAAGCTGTGAATAAAACACAAATGAGTCTATTAACTCTAATGTTTAACATACAAAGTGAAATTTTAAAATGAGTTAAATATTTCTTAAGGTAGATGGCAATTTTAAAGAATTTAAATGAAATTTATTTTCTCCGTACTCTTTTACATCTGATTTTTAAAGTAATTTGTGAATGGATAAGTTTTGCGTACAGTGCCGCTTTTAGTTATTCTTACCTCAGCAATGAGATTTACATTAAGAGTGACAAAGAATTTGAAAGAATATAGAGAGCATATATGATCACAGATCTAAGATTCTAACCAACAAGTGAGAAATTATACTGTCATAAGCAAGATAAAATTACACCAGGTTTATTTTGTAAGATCACAACTTCTGTAATAAAAATATATTTAAAAAAAAATAATAGGGTGGGTTGGGGAAAAAAATACACCAAATGTAAGGTATGGACTACAGTTAGTAGTAATGTTTTGACAATATTCTTTCATAATTTCTAATAAATATTTCACAACATTGCAAGGTGTTGGTGGTAGGGTGATGCATGGGACCCCTGTATGATGTTATGCATGTTTGCTTTGTAAGTTCACAACTTTTACTATATATTTATTGTTTTTGTATGTTCAGGTATAAATGATATACTTCAATTAAAGAAAAAATTAAACCAGGCTAATGTAATATTCATTTACATTGAAAACATTTTAAAAGAGTAGAAGGAAGGGGGCCAGGCTAAAAGATGTATGTAGATCATGGGAAGAAATAGTCCTACAATCTGTATTGGTTAGATCACACAGAAAGGCAGTAAAGCATAACTGTGACATGAAAAAACAAACACCACAGATCCTAGAACCAAATTGCCTATGTTCAAATTCAAGCTCCACCATTTATTAACGATAAACCCTGAAAAAGTTAAACTTTCTGACC
>JAQZBX010099371.1:0-10000 GCA_029593785.1 Cabassous unicinctus
AAAAAAAAAAAAAGGCAAGAAAACCAATGAAAAAATGGACAAAAGACTTAAAGTCAAAGAAAAGATGCAATTGGCCAAAAAAGCACATGAAAAGATACTCAACATCACTAGCTATTAGGGAAATGCAGATCAAAACTATGAGATACCATTTCATGCCTTACGGAATGACCATTATTTTAAAAAGCTGAAAACTGTAAGTGCTGGAGAAGATGTGGAGAAACAGGAACTCTCCTTCACTGTGGGTGGAAATGTAGAGTGGTGCAGCCTCTGTGGAGGACAGTTTAGCAGTTCCTCAGGAAGCTAAATATAGAACTGCCATATGATCCAGTAATCCTGCTACTGAAAACATATTCAGAAGAACTAAAAGCAAGGACATGAACAGACATTTGCACAACGATCTTCCTAGTGGCATTATTCACAATTGCTAAAAACAGCCCAAGTGTCCATCAACCAATGAATGGATAAACAAAATGTGGTATATACATATGATGAAATACTATTCAGCTGTAAGAAGAAATGAACTTTGGATGCCTATGACAACATGGATGAACCTTGAGAACATTACATTGAGTGAAATAAGCGAGACACAAAAGGATAAATACTGTATGGCTTCACTAATATGAACTAAATATGATGAGTAAATCATACAGTAAATCATTGAACTATAGAGTATAGGTTACTGGGAGATAGAAGTGGGTTGAGAAGGGGGAGTTGATGCTGAATGTATGTAGAATGTGTAATTAGGGGGATTGTCATTGTATGGTATTTGTTTTAGCATCCAGGAAACTAAGACACTACCACAGAGGATTATGACATCTACCCTTACCTCATGGGTTTTTTTTTTTTTTTTGAGAATTAAATGATATGCAAAGAGAGCACTGTATTTGTCTGTCAAAGGGGTGCTGATACAAAGTACCAGAAATCTGTTGGCTTTTTAAAGGGTATATATTTGCGGTAAAAGCTTACAGTTAAAAGGCACTAAAGAATGTGCCACACTAATGAAAGATGTTTATGTGGGAGGTTGTGGGAGGTGTGGGAGGTGGGGAACATGGAAATCCCTGTCATTTTTGTGTAACATTTATGTAATCTAAGCATCTTAAAAAGGCACTAAAGAGTCCATCTCAAGGTTGTTTCTCATCAAAGTCAGTTGCCACGTGTTGAAGCAAGATGGTTGCTGATCTCTGCCTGTTGCTGTCTCTCCTTCCTGGGCTTCCTCTCTCTCTTGGCATAGGGCTTGTGTCTTTCCAGTCTTTCTATATCAGCTGCAAACTATCAGGCGAATGGTTTGTCTCTCCCCGGGGGCCCAGGATCAAACATGACAGAGCTCTCTCTCTTCCCGCGCATCTTCTTGAATGAGTGTCCATTTAGATAGGCCCACCAAGGGGGTAGGGACTCAACCTGAGTCACACCTTACTAACGTAGTAATTGAATCAAAATGCTAATCTTAACAGGTAATTTAAATCAAGGGCCCCTCAACTGAATCCAATGTAATCAAAGGGTATCACACCCAGAATAGATTAGTTTACAAACATAATGTTTCTCTTTTGGGGATTCATAAATAATCTCAAACTGCCACAAGCACTTAGCTCAGTGCCTGACACATTGCAAGCCCTCCGTAAACATTAGCCAGTAGTAAAAGTAATAGTAACTACTTAATAAATCTTTGTGGAATGAATGTTGAATGTTTGTAAAGCCTCAGTGGGAACCATTCTAAGTGGATGGGATTTAAAAGATTTTGTGAAATGCCTAGAAGGGTGGCAACTCATTTGCCAACTCCAATGGCAATTCCTGGAGTGTTCTGTTGAAGATTCCGAAGCTAAGCCAGCCCTTCAGGAATGAGTGCCATGCTCAGGTAGGAATGCCTACAGGCCCTCAAGTTTCATACCTACAATCTCTGTTACAGAATAATACATACTACATGAGGGTACTTAGAGAGTCTCTTTACTTAGTTTTTGGTTGGGGAATTATTAAAATACGGAAGGATTAATAAGGACCATATTATGTGTCGTTTGAGGTAGGAGAAGGCAGGCATATGTCTTACTCTTATAGATTCCGTGTCTAGGAGAAGCTCAGTCAATATGTTTTGTGTTGAACTGAAAGCAATTGTGTTATACCAAAATTCTTCCCATGGCACCCAGGGGACATTGATAAAATTAAACCATGTGGAACTTGAGTAATGTTTTGTTCATAGTCTTCATTTATTTTTGTATATATATCATGGCATATTTATTAAATTCCTAAATAAAATGTTGCTTTGTTGGTTTGTACTCAATAAAGCACTTAAAATTTTTAAAAATTTAAAAATTTAAAAAAAACAGAAAAAATAAAACTATAAAAAAAAGAAGAAAAAAATTTAAAAAACAAAAAACACAATAAGATAAAAAAAAAAAGGGGGGGGATTGTGAATGTGGGGAAATGGATAGTTGATGGTAACACATTAGAGTAAGTATAACTAACACTGCTGATTTATAAATGTGATTGTGGCTGAAATGGGTAGTCCAGGGAGGTTAACACCAATTGAAAGAAAGCTAAAGGATAACTAGGGACAGTATAACAGTGATTTGGGTGGTGGATGATTGTGGTTAATAGTACAAATACAAGCATGTTCCTCTATTACAAGGTGTTAAGAATATAGAGATACATGGGGAAAATACAACTAATGTTACTATAATGTAGACTATAGTTAACAGTAATATTGTAATATATTTACAGCAATGGCAAAGAAGGTACTATATCAATGCTAAGGGTCAATAATGGGGGAAGTATAAGGAGGTATGGGATTTTTCCTTTTGGAGTGATGAAAACATTCTGAAATGGACTGAACTGATAACAGCAAAACTCTGTGATGAAACTGAAAGCCACTGAGTGTACAATTTGGATGGATTGTACAAGGCAGAGGACCATATAACACAGTGTACCCCATGTTGAATGATGGACTGTGGTTAACAGGACAAATATAAGAATGTTCTGTCATGAACTATAACAAATTACAATACTAATACATGGTGTTAATAATAGAATGGTTTGTGGAAAAGACCAAATATGAAGAAATAGTGTTCTTTCATCATTTGTAACAAATGTGTTCACAACAATGTAAGGTGTTCGAGGTGGGACAATGTATGAGAATCCTGTATGGTATGCATGATTGTTTTGTTAACTCACAACTTCTCAAATAAAAAAAATATATATTTTTTATCATATATATATATATATATATATGATATTCATACAAATCTAAAAATTAAAGCCCTGCAATCCCAAATTTGAAATAGAAAATAAGTATGAAACCACGATGTATTTTCTCCTTTAAAAAAAAAAAAAGTACAAAACTATAGAGACAGTAAAAAGATCTGTGTGTGCCAGGGATTCAGGGGGAGGGGATGAGGGATGAATAGGTGGAGCACAGGGCATTTTAAGGCAGTGAAACTATTCTGTGTGATGTTATTCTGTGGCAGATGCGTGACACGATGTATTTGTGAAAACCCACAGAGCTATATAATACAAAGAGTGAACCCTAGGGGAGTGGATGTAGCTCAATGGTTGAGCACCTGCTTCCCACGTACGAGGTCCTGGGTCCAATCCCCAGTCCTCCTAAAAAATAAAAAATAAAAAAGAGTGAACCCTAATGTAGGCTACAGACTTTCATTAATAATAATGTAACAGTATGGGTTCATCAATTGTAACAAGTGTATCACATTAATGCAAGATAATAATAATAGAAGAAACTGGGGTGTGAGTGGGGGTGGACAGAGAGTAAATGGGAACTCTGTACTTACTGCACAATTTTTTTATAAACCTAAAACTGCTCTAAAAAATAAAATCCATTTTTTAAAAAAGTAATCCCTAGGTTTGTCCACCAAAAGAGACTAGCTGAAGTAAAGATAGAAATTCCTCTCTCTGATTGCTCAAATAATCAGTACTTCCTTTAAGACCTTCAAATGAATGAATGAGACTTGTCTCATTGCTGAAGGCAAGCTCCTTTGTTAATGTAATCAGCCATAGATGCAATCAACTGACTGGTGATTTTAATCCATGAAATACCCTCACAGTAACAATCAGGCCAGTGCTTGCTTGACCAAACTAGATAAAACAACCTAGCCAAGTTGACACATGAAATTAACCAACACAACAACCAACCTAAGAGTGTCAGTATTTCTATTACTTTCAGATTCTGTCAAATATTGCTTAATGTATTTTGAGGCTATAAATTACATAAAAATTTAGAATGTTATATCATCCTGATGCATCAAACATTTTACCATCCTTTTATTTTGAACTTTTCTGTATCCTTATGTTTGAATGTGTCATTTGAAAATACCATAAATTTGGGTTTTAATTTTTTAAAATTGACAATTTTAGTCCATTTATATTTGATGTAATGACTGATTCTGTTAAGTCTACCATTTTACTCAATGCTTTTTACTTTCCTGCCTATTTATATTTCATTTCTCTTTTATCCTACCTTTCAGATTTGATTTTTTTTAAATTCCAGCCTGTCTTCCATTAGCTTAGAAGTTATGTACTCTGTTTTCACTTTAGGATGGAAAAAGGACCTTAGAGCACTTTAGTCACACATATACCCTCTCTTGATAACTTATATGGCATTATGGAATGTGTTTTATATTTTTTTTATATTTATTTTAAACACCATGTGATATTATTACTATTCCATACAATTATTGTTCATTTAGATTTACCCACATATTTCCTAATATTTTGGTTCATTCTTTCTTGCATCTCCAGGCTTCCATCTGGAGTCATTTTCTTCTGTCCAAAGCATACCCTTTAGATTTTCAATTTGAGTAAGTCTGCTAATGACAAAATCTCTGCATTTAGTACTTTCCTGAAAAAGTCTTTGCTTTCATTCTTGAAGGGTATTTTCACTAGGCTTAGAATTTTAGGTTGGCAATTATATTTCTTCAGCATTTTAGAATTATTCCATTGTCTTCTGATTTCTGTCATATCTATCAACTCTCATTTTTATTGTTTCTTTGAATGTAATCTTTTTTTGGGGCGGGGGGAACCTGGCTAGCTTTAATTTTTTATTTTTCCTTTTCAGTAATATGTATCTAGAGATGATATTCTTAATATTTATCCTGTTTTGGGTTTGTAAGCATTCTTTGAATTTGACTTGATAATTTCATCAGTTTTGGAAAACTTTTGTCTCTACTTATTCAAATTTTGCTTTTACCTCCTATTTATCTTCTTTATGGAATTACAAGTTGTAGCAGTTTGGCAGTTTGATGTTGTTATGAATTCCAAAAATAGATATTAGATTATGCTTGTAAACTAGTCTGTTCATCTGGGCATGATTAAGTTATGATTGGGGCTTTGATTGGGCCACGTCAGTAGGGCATTGAGCTCCACCCCTTGGTGGGTGGGGAATCAAAGATAAAAGGCATGGCAAAGGACAGAGTTGTAGTAGTTTTGAGTTGGAGCTCTGAAGCTGAGTTTTAATGCTGGAGACTGGGGAAGCAAGCACACAGAGGAGCTTGGTCATGAGGATGGAGAGAAGGCCCCAGGATAGAGACGAGCAGCTCACATGACAGTTCACAGCTGGCCTTGTGAAGAGAGGCAAAGCCTAGAGAGCCTCATAGTCTACAGCTGACCTTGTGGAGGAAACAGAGGCGCTGATCCCAGAGAGAACAGAGCCCCAGGAAGAGAGGAACCCAAGAAGCCTGAACCCTGGCAAACATCAGCAGGCATCTTACTCCAACACATGACAACAGATTTTGGTGAAGGAAGAAACTTATAATTTATGGCCTGGTAATTGTAAGCTTCTACCCCAAATAAATATCCTATATAAAGACCAACAGATTTCTGTAATTTTGCATCAGCACCCCTTTGGCTGACTAATACACAAGTTCTCATAAATTAGAGCTTTTTACTTCATCTTTGTTGTCTCTTACCCTCTAGTTTGATTTTTCCATCCCTATATCATTCTGAATATTTTCTTTAACCCATCATCCAGCTTACTAATTCTCTCAACAGCTCTGTCAATCTGCTGTTAAACCCAACTATTGAGTTCTTCCCACTTCAGTCATTAAATTTTCTATTCTAGATTTTCTATTTGGTTTCTTTTTATATAGTTTCAACATCTGCCAAAATTCTCAACTTGTCCTCAATCACCTCAGCCAAAGTAAGTATATTTTAAATTCTATATTTGATACTGCCAATATCTGAGCCCTAGCAGGTCTATTTCTATTGTATCTTCATATTTCTGTTGGTTTTCATTCATGTCTCCACATTTGTCTAGATGTTTTTATTATGTGCTGAATGTTGTATTTGTAAAATTCCTTGTAGAAGCAATTTGCAGCCTTGGATAATGATGTTTTTCCAGAAAGAGCTTACATTTTCTTCACCAGGTACTTGGGAATAATAGCACTCTGAATCACCTTCAATGATGAACTCCTAGGTTGTAACCTTTTAGGGTCCCAATAGGGGAATGAGGTTCTGGAACTCCTTCCAACCTTGGTGGGCCCTGGACACCAATCCCTGTTGCTTTAGCCTCACAAGTCTGTCAAAAATATTGCATGACCATCTGCTTTCTCAGCTTCTACCTACAGGAAAAAGAGGAAACAGCAGTCCCAAACTCCAGGTTCATTTCCCTGGGCCTTGCTCCCTCTCTAGATCTTGGCCTTGGAATTCTTCACTATCTTGTTAGCTCTCTAGGATCTTTAATCAGTTTGTGGCTTCATTTGTTTGTTTTGGTCTAGCTTTTTAAATTGTACTCAACAAAAGGGTCAGTCCAAGTTACCATTGGTAAAAGCAGAAGACACTGAAACATAATTTCCTCTTTTCTTTTTAAACTTAGAAGAAGTAGGAAAACAAATTGCTTTCTAATTCCTCCTATTCCCAAGTGATCCTCAATTTATATTACTTAAGTTAAATGAAAAATATACTTATTTGACCAAATTAATTTCTTTCAAAAAGCATTAATTTAAGCAAATGGTTACATAAAAATATTAACGTGATCTCCACTTTCTTCAAAATAGTAACAAAACTGTAGTTTGCAGCCACAACATTTAGTATAGTTGATATAACCATGGGAACACTAGATATACACCTCACAGGAAAAACTTACTTTAGAATTGTTCAAGTTATGAAAATTTTAATAAAATGAGTCAAAGATATTTCAAGGCTTGCTACAACTTTTTTAAACTTTTCAAAAATCATTACATATCAGCCCAAGTATTGGGTAATTAAAAGTGATCATTCCTGCCCAAGGATGAGTTTTCCCAATTTTACTGCATTCAAAATTTAACCATTTAAGGAAATCCAATTTAAAGCAAAAATATATTGTATGATCAAAAAGAACACTGACTTTGGAACCTCTTCAAATTAGCATTTGAAATCAAGAAATTGCCCTTTAACCTTTCAAATTCATTCACCATTTAAAAATTATTTATTGAACAACAACTATATATTGGTTCTTTTTAAAAATATATCAGACACTTGCTCATTTGCTTTGCTGATTTATGTTCCATATTAAACATTAGTGTCAGTGAAAAGAATATTTCTCTGTTCTCTGTGTAATGTATTTTTCTAAGACAGCCTTAAAAATTTTAACCCAATGCCTATGTTAACATCCTCATTAAAAAGGGCAAATACAACTGATAGTAAATGACATCAACATTTCTTTTCTACTCACCCAGCAAAAGCTGCCACCAGTGGTTGGAATATTTCTAAAGCACATCTATAGCTAATTGAGCTTATCTAGAGCAAGGTTGATTTGAGATGTGGATAAGGATTGTAAAAAGAGCAGATCAGTGTCACAAATTTCTAAGTAAGGAAACTGAAGTTGAGTGAGAGTAAAAGAAATGTTTGAAGTCCTAGCTGGCTAGGACCAACTCAAATTTACAATTTAGCTCTATCTCCCAGGTCAGTCTTCCTTCTACCACACAATGAAATTGAGAGTTTCGATTTTACAGCTGACATCTCCTGTGTTTTTTGTTTGTAGGTATATGCAAATGATTTAATGTCATTATTTGAGTGTTTTGAGACAGTGAGGTTTCTTTTCTTTTCTTTTAATTATTTCAGGCAGAATAAAGAAGCCACTAATTTCTTAAGAGTTGTGATTATCCAGGTGAGTGAGTTCATGTTCAAGTCAGGAAAAATATTTTTTATCATTTTGTGTCTATATTGAAGAATTCCAGCAGTATCAGAGAAAGCTCAGATGAATTTTATGTTCATGTTTAGGTTCCTTTTAATGGCATTGGGGATGGGCTGGAAGGAATCACCTCTTCTCTCAAAAAGATGCAGCAAGGTTAGAATTATCGCAGGGAGGACTATGGTTACCTGACAAGGTTTGCTTTCTTTGTTACTGGTTTTTTGTTTGTCTTCAAATTTAAATAGTAATGGGTATTAAAGGTATATATCATAAATGATACTCAGCTTAGACTAATCCATTGTAACTTTATAGGAATGGGATGAAATATTCAAAGCAATTCACGTTATTGAAACTCTGCTTGCTAAGTGATTTTTACAAAGAAAAAGGAAAACAAACTCTTGTCTATGAACAAGATCGCCAAAGAATTAATTTTTCTTTAAAAAAAAAAAAAAAAGGTTCTCTAAAACAGACTACCAAGAAAACTGTCTCTTTGCCATTATTTTTTTGGCATTCAAAATTTTTCATAAATTTCTTACTAAACAAGTATTTCTTAGTATCTGGCTTGAGTTTTTATCTTCACCATTATAAATAGAAAAATAATTGCATGGAAATCTTGAAAGTTACGTTTGTGACTAAAAGAAACTGAAAAAGAACTTTACAATATGGCTTTGGTAATAACCAAATTTAATTTTTTACAGTGACACTAACATACATTTAGTGATGAGATCTGTTGAGGTCTCATCTGCTATAGTTACATGTCAGGTTTTAATCACTGGATTCTTTTCTCCCCATAATCCATAAAATCCAAAGGACAGTTTTCACTTAATTTTTTTGTGTGCACAAAAACAAATTAGAAAATCTTCTATGTTCTTTTGCTGCCACCGAGTGGTTCTGATCAGTAAATGCACTGATGACAAAATGGGACAGAAAAGCCTTCCGTCTGTATAGAAGAGAAACACACATACCTTAAAGAAAATCAGAAAATCCAAAGCATGAAAATCCAATTTGTGAAAAGGGATCGATTTTTAAGGGGGTATTACATTGTGAAAGGTTTCTTCGTGTTACATAAAGACTGAGGGAAAATCTCCACTAGATTGTAAATTTAAGCAAGAGTGGTAACACTGAACTTCACTCTTCTCTATAGATTCAGAGGCTAGCCAGGTATCGGAACATAGTAGGTACTCATAAACACTTGTTTACCTCAACTACATCTTTTAAACTGTTTAATTAAAATGTTTATTGGGAGCGGATGTGGCTCAAGCATTTAAGTGCCTGCTTCCTACATGGGAGGTCCCCAGTTCATCCCAGTGCCTCCTAAAAACAAACAACAATAACCAAAAAAAACACCAAAAAAACAAACAAACAAAAAACCAAGCAAATGAAAAACTCAACTCAGGGGAGCAGATGTTGCTCAGTGGTTGAATGCCGGCTTCCCACATACAAAGTCCTGGGTTCAATCCCTGGCTGCAGTACCTCAAAAAAAAACACAAAAAACAAAAAAACTTTATTATAACCAAGTGAGAAGAAAAAAAGCCCAATGCAAAAACTGTATTTACAGTTAAACATAAGCAGAAAATAGGCTGAAAAATATTAATCGTTTATCTCTCCTGTGGTGGGACTTTCTTCTTTTCTATATTATCGAAGTTTTCTATAAAGAGCATTGTTTTGCATGGTTGGAGGGAGGAATCAATAAGTTTAAGAAAAGAATTACTTTTGAGGAATATACTCAGGTGTATCAATATTATGTTTCCTAAATAGTTCTAAGATGATCCGTGTGGGAGGACAAATTGTCAAACGTGACCAAAAATGGCTATTCAGGATGATTTTCCCATCACCAACACTAGCAACAGAGCACACCATTGGAAATGTGACATGGCTCCAAATCATACT
>JAQZBX010099372.1:0-11483 GCA_029593785.1 Cabassous unicinctus
GGAGAGAAGCGCAGCCCTGGGAAGAGAGGAACCCCAGAAGCCTGAACCCTGGCAAACACTGGCAGCTGTCTTGCTCTAACACGTGGCAATGGACTGTGGTGAGAGAAGAAACATAACGCTTTATGGCCTGGTATCTGTGGACTTCTACCCCAAGTAAATACCCTTTGTAAAGACCAACCCATTTTTGGTATTTCACATTAGCACCCCTTTGGCTGACTAATACAATATATATATAACCACAGTAAAAATTTAAAACAACAAAAAACCTCCCCCAAGTGGGGTTTGCAAACCTGCCTCTAACTACCAAGCAGGGTCTTTGGTGGATGAGGAAATGGCCTGTGAATGACAAAGCAATATGCAAATATGAACAATGATTTTTCTTTAAAAAGGGGGAGGGGGGATATAGGGGACGCAAGGTGGTGCCTGAAAAGTCACATCCAAAGGCCAGAGTGTGTCTGGGAGGCATCGTTTTGGCTGCAGCCCACCTCTCTTGGGTTTCCCCATGGTGCTGCGTCTGGTTGGGTGGGCCAAGCTGGAGGAATTGAGAATGACGCAAGGGAGCCATGAAAAGGAAAGGGGTTCTGATCCAGGCTACGACCTAGGTGAACCTTGAAAACGTGACGCTGAGTGTAGGAAGCTAGACAGGAAAGGACAAACATTGTCTGCTTCACTTCTATGAAAGCACTAGAACGTGCACCTTCACAGAGACAGAAAGTAGATTAGAGGTTACAGAGATGGGAGGGATTGGGGCGTTAATGCTTAATGAGGACAGAGCTTCTGTTGGGGTGATGGGAAATTGTGGGAATGGATGGTGGTGCTGGTAGCGCAACACTGTGAATGAGCACCGGAAAAACGGAACGATCAAGAGTGGCAGGTGTATAAATTCAGCCCCCACCCCACCCCATGAGAAACGGCCCACCCTCCAGTAAGACTCTGGATTGCTGTGCTCCATGAGGGCTGGACGCTCCTGTGAGCCAGGCCCTGGGGAGCCTGGGGTGAACAAGTGGAATCTGCTTTGTCGCGGCACAGCCATGACCACGAATGCATGGCTCTCTCAAAGGTGAACATCCTTCTGGGTGGAGATGGGCCCATGCCTTCACAAAGTAGCTATCCTGGAGACAAAAAGCTTAAGGTGGTTCCAGAATACGGAGGCCAGGCGAGGGGGCTAGCCTGGGAGTTGCATTTATATAGCACGCACCCAGTTTTCAGTTAGAATCTATGTTTATTTGTGGTGACTGGAAGATGGAAGCTGAAGAAGGTTAAGTGGTGAGGGTGAGAGAGTTGAAAAAACTGTTGTTGGAGGGAGCTGACGTTTGTGCGAATAAATTAAGACAACTAATATGGGAACGTCGCCAGCACAGAGCCGACATACGCTAGGAGTACAATAAAGAAACCTGCAAACTGTATCCTGTGTCTGCTCTCCATTTCCATGGCTGCCACCCTGGTCTAGCCACAGTCATCTTGAGACCGGCGAGTAGATTAGGGAATCAATAGACGGATCTGGAACCTGGCCGGAAACCCATGTGGCCATGGATACTCCACAAGATGGCTGCTGGAAGAACCTTGAGAGAACCCCCATTCGGAACAGGATTTCCACCAGAATCAAGGAGAAGCCCTGGATATTCTCAAGGGGACTTATCATTGGGCCTTCCTAGGATTGAGGGGTGGGGTAATCAATCAAAACAGCAAACAACTGGGATTCTTCCCCCTACATTGGCAAAGGGGCGGAATAATTAATGGTTTAAAAAGCAAGCGTGGAGGGAAGGGGATATGGCTCAAGCGATTGGGCTCCCATCTACCATATAGGAGATCCTGGGTTCGTTTCCTGGGGTCTCCTGGTGAAAGTGAGCTGGCCCACGTGGCGTGCTGGCCCGCGCAGAGAGCTGGAGCAACAAAAAGACAAAAGAGGAGAGACAACAAGAGATACAACAAACCAGAGAGCTGAGGTGGCTCAAGCGATTGTCTCTCTCTTGCATTGGAGATCCCAGGGTTGGTTCCTGGTGCCTCCTAAAGAGATGAAGAGAAGACAGGCTGACACAGAGAGTACGCAGCAAATGGACACAGAGAACAGACGGCAAGCACAAAAAACAAGGGGTGGGGGAATAAATAAATAAAATAAATCTTAAAAAAAAAAAAAAAAAAAACAAGCATGGAAGCTAAACTGCCCTTTTTCCCTTTTTTCTCTTGCCCTGTTCCAGCCATGTTTTCCCCATTCTTGCCTTTTCTCTCCCTCCCTGGATCATCACGCAAGTAAACCTGGGGACTTGTAGTCTATAAACCAGCCCTTTTACTCTCTTTTCAGCTCCTTTCCTTTCTACCTGGCACCCATAATCTGTTACTTTCTCCCATTTCTCTTCTCTCCATTCCTTGATAAATTACTGGCCTAACTAAACTGGCTTGTGCTTAAAACTCATTTTTTGTAGCTTAGCCAAGAGCCTAGAGAAAATCTGGCAACAATCTCTTGCAACATCATAGGATCATCTCTTGTTGCATCTCTTGCCAACAGCATTGTGACAAGGCTCCCTGTGTCTGCCTTTGCCCCTTGAAGACTAGTTTGGAGGCGTCAGTTAGGATCCCACTACAACTCCAGTCAGGTCATGTACCTCCTCTGCTCAAACACCTCCAAGTATCTCATCTCACCCAGGGGAGAAGCCAAAGGCTGCCAGTGGTCCACAGGGCCCACCTGTGCTGCCACCTGCTCTTCACTGACCTTATCTTCTCCAAGGACACTGTCCTCCTTAGAGTGTCCTTTAAGTGCACAAAACAATCTCCTTCCTCAGGGCCTTTGTTCTGGCTGTACCCTCTGCCTGGAAGGCACTTCTCCCCATACATGCATCTTACATCTGTCACCTTGTCATTGGTAGATGTCGTCTTTTCAAAGAGGTCAGTCCCTGACAACCCTATTTAAGTGAAAACCCTCCCACACTTTCTACCGGTCCCCTGCTTTATTTCTCTCCATAGCACTTAGTATCTTTCATTATGCGTAGTATTATTATTCTCCCACGTGTATTATGAGAACCCTCGGTCTGTGTGTGTGCTACTGTAGGTACTGCATTATGTTTAACATTACTATACGTACACGATATATTTACTTATTAACTGCTGCCCCCTCCTCCCACCCGCCCCTCACCCCTTTCTTCCTACTGACAGAAGGGCAGGAATTGTTCATTGTTCACTGCTGTATCCGCAAAGCACCAAACAATGCTTGGAATACAGTAGGCGCTCAGTAAATATTTGCAAGGAGAACAAATCAATCGTGAATGAGCGAATAAATGAACGTGCCAGCCCGCGCCTCGCGGCTTCCGGCGCTGCTTTAACCAGTTAGCGCCCAGGTGAGCTGGGGGAGCGCGGGCTCGACGCGCCTGCGCAGCAGCGCCCCCGCCCGCGCGCGCGGGTCCGAGCCCCGGCGGCGAGCACTCCTTTGCGAGGCGCGGCGCACGGCGGAGGGTTACAGAGGGCCGAGGGGGCGGGGCCCGCGCCGAGGGGGCGGGGCTCGGGGCGGGGCGCGGCTAATGTCCCGCGGGGGCGCGGGCGCCACGCTCAGTCAGCGCGCTCGGCCGCCGGCGCTGCTTCCTCTGCTCGCGCTCCGCGCCGCCCGCCCCTGAGGCTCCCGGGCCCCGCGCCCGGGTCGCGCCGCGGCCCCGGCCTCCCCCGCCGCAGCCATGTCCAAGGAGTCGCGGGCCGGGCGGGAGGAGATCGTGGAGTGCCGGGTGATGTGGGAGCCTGACAGCAAGAGGAACACGCACATGGACCGCTTCCGAGCGGCGGCCGGCGCCGCCTGCGGCCTGACGCTGGGTGAGCGGGGCGCGTCCCGGGCCGCGGCCGCCCAGGGCCGCCCGGGGCCCGGGGGCCTCCTGAGGCGGGGTCCCCCGTCGGGGGGTCAGAGGGTCCCTCCTCCCGAAGACGGGGCGCCCTTCTGGCCGACGGGGTCGTCTCCTGCTGTCAGCGCCCCCTCCTCGTTGTCGGAAGGGTCCCCCCATTTCCAGTTTCCTTTTGCCGGGGCTTGGAGCAGCCACCTGACAGCTGGGGTCCCCGCTCCAGGGGGCGGGGCTTTCCGACTGCTTTGCCCCTCCCCCGTGTGCGGGGGCTTCGGTCCTCTGCGCTGCGGGGCCGGGCTCCCCTGACTGCAGCATCGCCGGTGCACGCCGGGCCAGCCCTTCCCAGGCAGGTCACTCCTCAGGCCGCGGACCCAGCTCTCCGACCGCGGGGTCCTCCCTTTCCCTTGCTGGACCCCGCGGCTTGGGAGGCGCGTCCTTCCTCCTTGGGTCCTGGCCTCAGCCTTTCAGACCTGTGGCTTGTCCCGTCTGTGGGGGTCGCTTGCCAGCCCACCATCCTCTGTGCTACCCCTTCCCATGCCCCAGGTAGGACCTGCTGGAAGGTGAGCAGCGTTTTAGTCAGGCAGGAGCCCTCCTTTGCAATTAGGGTAGAACCCCTTCTCCTCAAACAGACCCTAGTCAAGGACTCTCCTTCTGGCCACCACCTGGCTGGTGCAGGTGGGGCAGAAGCCTTCTTTCAGGACTGAGAAGCAGTCGCACGTGTCCAGCGCTGGTCGGAGCCCCCCACCCCAGGTGTCCTCAGGCGTTTGGAGCTCCTCATGGCCTCTCACCTCCTCGCTAGCCGCAGGGCCCCCCTGGTTTCTGTCGACGGCTTCGCCATCCTCAGCCACGCGGAAGCGGGCTCCTGAGTCGTCTGGCTCGCACTGGGGCGTCCCCTCTGTAGCAGCACCTCACTGCATCCCCACCTTCCCATGCAGCAGTTTCCTGGGGACCTCGATTCTTGTTCCCTGAACAGGGGTTGTAGTCTCCTGAGTTTCCTGCTTCCTGCTTTCCCTCCCTTCCCTGTGCAATATGCTCCTATATACTTTGCCAGAGTAATCTGGAAGCACAGGCCTGATTTGGTCACTCCTTGGCCTGGCCAAGTTTGGGTGCAGGTGATCTGAGGTCTCTTTCTGGAAGCCCCATGGAATGTGCTGCACGAACCAGCCCTCTGTAAATAGGGGGCTGGGTTAGGGACACCTGCGTCAAATCACCTGCTCTTCAAGAGGGCGGTGCCAAGGGTCTGTTTTTCTGTGTACCACAAGCTGCAGTTTCCTCTATGTGTAAGCAGTGGGGATAGTGTTTGCCAACAAACAGAAAGCACAGTCCCTGTTCTCAAACAGCTCACATGTAGTTGGGGTGAGAAAGCTCGAGCAAAGGTGGCAGGGACTTCTAGTTAGTAAATGATGTGTATTCAGCAATGGGGAGCATTTCTGGTTTTATCAGAAACTTATTCTAAGCATATTCTGGGTTTATCAGAGAGTGTTTCAAAGGGCTGACAAAATCTTTAACTGAGATTTGAAGGTATAAGCTTGTCAAATAGAGAGAAGAAGGGGTGACAATGAAAGCAAGCAGGGTTTGCAAACTATTCATGATAGTCAGTATTTAGTGAGAGCTGTCTCTCTGCCAGGTTCCATTCTGACACTGTACGTGTATTAACTCATTTAATCCTTGCGGTCATCCTACGAAGTCCCTGCCTCTCTTCTCCCCACTCTACAGCTGAGGAAGCTGAGGCACAAAGTTGTGGAAGATCTCACAGCTGCAGGTGGTGGCGCTGTAGTCTGGGTCCAGGGTCAGTGCTGTGAGCCACCGTGTCAGGTTGCCTCCAGGGTTTGGGTAAAGAGGCCAGGTGAGCCAGCTGGGATCCAGCTGTGGCTGATGGTTGCTATGTTATATGGACAGTGAATTAGGTGTCTCTGGCTGTGTAACAAATCTCCCCAAAATGTAGCAACTTGAAACAACAATAGATGTTATCTCACAATTTCTTTGGGGGGGAATCTGGGAGCAGCTTGGCTGGGTGGCTCTGGCTCAGGATTCCCCCTGCAGTTGCAGTTGAGATGTGGACATGGCTGTGGTCATATGAGGGCTTGATCTTCTGCCATGTGGCCCCCTCACGTGGCTGGCAAGTTGGGACTGGACATGAGCAGGAGGCCTCCATTTCATGCCACATATAGGACTGCTTGAGTGCCCTCATGACATGGCCGCTGGCTTCTCCCAGAGCAGGAGACACAGGTGACCCAAGAGAGCAAGGCCCACTCAGCTGTTTCCTTGACCCATCAAGTCAAGGGTCAAGGTTACATGGCCCTTGGTTACATGGGCCAGCTCTGCTCAGCGTGGGGAGGGAGCACACAGGAGGAGAGATGCTGGGAGAGGTGAGCCTCACTGGGGGAAAGGGGCGTGTTTTGGAGGCTGGCCCCTACAGCTAGACAGTGTTTTCTTAGGAGAAGCCAGAAATCCAGAATTCCATTTGCAAACTATGATTTTTAAATGCTGGCCACGAGTTCAAGTCTTTGTGGACATCGTGCAGGCCGAGCATAGCCTGCCCGTGGCCACCTGGGCTTCCAGAGTGCAGCCTCTCAGTAAAGGGCCCCACTCGTCTGGGCTGAGTGCTCGTCGTCAGCAAAGTTCCCGCACAGAGTTGGCCTGCTTTGGTATCACCTAGAGTCCTGGTGACATCCAGGTGCTGTTGCGACCGCCCGTGGCCCTGATTTGTCTCCATCCTCCTCCCTTTGCTCTGCGTTGGAGGGTTTCGGGGGCCCAGAGTTCAAGCTGGTACTAAATTTCTGATTCCAGCATGGAGGTGCTTTTGCTGCTGAAACTCTTTGCAATTTGTGAGGTCCATGGTGATTAAAAAAAATAAATGCTGTGAGAGAAGGAGCTGCTGTGGGGCCTGTTTGGCCAGTGCGGTTTCCCACAGGTGTGTGGGCGGCTGCCTCTGCCAGAGAACGCCTGGAGCAGGTGCTGCCCTCCTTCTCTCTTGGGAACCTGGCATGCTACTCTGCTGTCATGTCCCTGCATCCATAGATTAGCTCCTCAGGTGCACCCCTCTTCCCCCTGCATGTGAAATGATGGGGAGCTCCGCCCGTGAGCTGCTTCTCTGCTCAGGACTCTGCTGAGTGCTCCCTGGGTCCTCCCAGTGGCCTCGGGTAAGTGCCATCCTCGCCTTTCACGGAGGAAGAAGCTGAGGCACAGAGAAGCCACGTGACCTGTCCGAGGTCCCTCAGTTTGTGAGGGGCCCAGCCAGGACTTGAACCCAGGGGAACTCCGCGCCTGACAGTGGCCTTTTGAAGGGCTTCCTCTTCTCGTGGCCATTTACAGATGAGGATGCCGAGGCCCGCAGGGATGGAGCAGCCTGCCCAGGCCCTTCTCCAGGAACAGGCAGAGCCGAGACTGAAATCCAGGCCGTCCCCCCGGCCCCGGAGCCCAGGCTTACCTGCTCCACTCTCATGGGAGAGTGGCCCGCACTTTCCAGTTGAGCCACAAGGGAAACTGAGTCCCAGAGAGGCCAGGCAGACCGCCTGAGGTCTCTGGGGTCTGGGCGGCCCCCGTGTTTCTGACTCACCATCCCTGGTCTTTAGCAGGTGGGGGAGCGATTCTCTTGTGGGCTCAGAGGAGGCGTAAGCCTCATTCCTGCGAACCTCATCCACTTCCCTTCTTGAGCTCGGAGCCCTACAGCCCCTGCACTCCCTCTCCTGATGGGGTGTGTGGCTTCGAGGGTTGGGCCCCTCTGTCCATGCCGCAGACCAGCTCCCTCCAGCTCTCTCTGCCTGGTACTTCTCCAGCCTGCGAGGGCTTCCTCCCAGTGTCCAAACTCTGGACCTGCTGCCAGGTCAGCCTGTCCCCTCTGCCCCCCGGAACCCGCGGATAGAGAGGACACGGCTTGGGGGCAGGGAGTGTGTCCTTCCCCTGCCCACCCCCCGGCTGGGCACAGTGATGGCGAGCATGTCTTTAGTTGCGCGAAGGCAGGTGGGAGAACTGGGCTCAGGCCTGGTCTGCTGCCTTTTGAATCCTGGCCTGCTCCCTGCCCCCTCCCCATCCTGCTCTTCTGGCCCCGTGAGCCCCTGCCTTCTGGGGGATGAGCAGGTTCCCCTGGAACAGGAGCGCTGCACGGCCTTGTTGCCTGAAGATGGAATCATCCACTTGGGCCAGTCCACGGAGACCCTGTGCCCTGGGCAGGACTCAGCTCGGCTGGGGGAGTTTTACCGTAACATCAAGTTCCCTTTAGGAATGAGCTCCAGCTGCCAATGTCAAGTGTCCAGTTCAGGGCTTGAGGACAGGGAAAGCTGTTTTTACCTTAATTCTGTGGGCTCTGCAGAGGGAAACTCCCCAAACTAGCTTTGGCCGCCGTGCTTCACACATTCTCCTTCCCGTCCCCGGGGTGGTTTGTGCCATTCTGAAGCCGACACTGAGCTGGAAGCACGGAGGGCAGGGCCTGTGGCTGTCCACCTCAGGTGGCTTGGATCCCGTTTCTTTTGCAAAGTGTCGTTGCTCGTGGGCTGTTTAAAAATCCAGTTGTGTGACGTTTGTTAGCAGAAGACTGGAAACAACCCAGATATCCTCCAATAGAAGTTTGGTTGAAAAAAGATGGTGCATTCATACAGTGGGATACTATGCAGCTGTTAAAAGGAATGAGACTGATTTTTATGCACTGCTGTGGATGGAGCTCGAGCAGATCCTTAGTGAGAAAGGCAGACTGCAGCCTAGAGGGTGAAGTAGATTACAATTTGTGTAAAAAAGGAAAAAAAATCTCTCCCAGAATCTCTCTTTGAGAAGAGAGAAGAACTGTTAATATTTAGTTGTTCCAGGGGAAGCTGGTGGCTGGGGATAGGTGGGAGGAAGATTTTGCTATAGAGCCCATTGTCTGTTTTGAATTCAGAAGTGCATATCCTGTTAAAGATAGGTTGAGCGGAGCGGGCGTAGCTCAGTGGTTGAGTGTCTGCTTCGCATGTGCGAGGTCGCAGGTTCAATCCCCGGTACCACCTTAAAAAGAAAAAAAAAAAAAAAAGATGTATTGAGATTAAAAAAGAGAGGCACAAGACCCAAAAAGAGGAAGGGCCCTGGTATGAAGAGCATGTTTCCATTTGTGAAAAAGTGGGAGGGGGCTAAATTTAGGGATATGTTTTCGCATGCATAAAATATCTCTGGAAAGACAAAGAAATTTCTCTAGCTGGTTACTTCTGGGAAGAAAAATGGGATGGTAGTGGTAAGAGGGAGTGAGACTTCCTGCCCTATAGACCAGGGGACTGTGAGCTTGAATTGAAATTCAAAAACACATTATTCTTGTGGGGACGTGTGGGTGCGGGTGTGGTATATTTATTAAATAATACACAGTGTAGTGTGGGCTTAGGAAGGGGTCCGTGGTTTCCACCTGACAGGCAAAGGGGTCCGTGGAACAAAAAAGGTTAAAAACGCCTGCTTTTATACTTTTATATACTTTCATACTTTTGCAATTTTGAGTCATGTGAATGTATTGCTTACTCACAAGTCAAAATCTATCCAAAACACCCTCACAACATTGTATTGACATGAGAAATCTTTGAACCAACTACCAGTTTTGAATTTCTGGGTTTTAAAGATTTCCTGGGAATGCAGATTTCCCAAGTTGGTGTGGTGTAAGAATAGCAGGCTCCTGCTATGGTATTTAATTACGTCCAAGGCCTGTTCTAAACACGCTTATCACATACTCATTGAAGTCCTCACGACAGCCCTATCTGTGAAGGGGGTGCTAGTCATCACCCCATTTCACAGATGGGGAAACAGACACACCGAGCTTAAGTAACCTGCCTGAGGTCACACAGCTAATAAATGGCTGAGCCAGGATTTGAAGCCAGGCGTTTTGGCTCCGAGTCCATGTTCTTAGGCATGGTAGTTAACATAGAAAACCACTCCCTCATTGGCTTTTTTCTTTTGGGAAGTAGTAGTTGTATGTTTGCTTCAATAAAAATTAAGATCCCAAGACCACCCCCCAAGACCACATCTTATCACATGGCTCTGGACTATTCAGACACATGTGCTGCAACTCCTTAGATGTGCCCATCTTATTTTCCAACTGCTAAAACTTTCCTCTTAAGATTTATCTGAGCTATGTGCCATTTAAATTTATATATGTATATATATATGTAGTAGGAGGTACCAGGGATTGAACCGGGGACCTTGTACATGGGAAGCAGGCGCTCAACTACTTGAGCTACATCCACTCCCCTATGTTGTTTTTTTTTTTTTAGATTTATTTATTTTTCCCCACCCCCTCATTGTTTGCACTTGCTGTATCTGTTTGTCTTCCTTGTTTTCTTTGTGAGGCCCTGGGAACCGAACCGAGGACCTCCGATGTGGAAGGGAGGCACCTAATCGCTTGAGCCACCTCCGTTCTCTGCTTGGTTGTGTCTCTCATTATGTTTTTCTTCTGTGTCTCTTGTTGCGTCATTTTGCCATTTCAGCTCCCCTGCACCTGCCTGTTGCGCTTGCTCGCTGTCTTGCTTGTCTTTAGGAGACACAGGTAACCTCCGCTCCCTACTTAGTTGTGTCTTTCATTATGTTTTTCTTCTTGTGTCTCTTGTTGCATCATCTTGTTGCATCACTTTGCCACGCCTGCCCGTCGTGCCAGCTTGCTGTCTTTTTTAGGAGGCACTGGGAACCGAACCAGGGACCTCCCATGTGGTAGGCACGATCCCAATCACTTGAGCCACATCCGCTCCCTATGTGTATTTTTTATTAGAGAAGATGTGAGCTTACAAAACATAATGTGCAGAATTCCCATTCATCACCCCTCCACCAACACCTTGCATTGTTGTGGAGTATTTGTTACAGATTATGAAAGAATATCATCAAAATATTACTACAAACTGTGGTCCATAACTTATGTATATTTTTTCTATACACCCCGTGTTATTAACACCATATGTTAGTATTGTACATTTGATACAGTTCATGAGAGAACGCTCTCATATTTGTACTGTTAACCACAGTCCATCTTCCACCACATGGTTCACTGTCTTATACAGTCCCATGCCTTGTACATTGAGTCCAAAGTGTACACTCAGTGGCTCTCACTTTCATCACAGAGTTGTGCAGTCATCGCCTCAGTGAATTTTTAAATGTTTTCCTTAGTCCAAAAGAAAAAATCCCATACCCCCCTATTATTTTTTTTATTTTTATTTTTAAAGATTTATTTTTTTATTTATTTATCCCCCCCTTGCTGCTTGTGCTGCTGTGTCCATTCTCTGCGTGTCTTCTCTGTGTCTGCTTATCTCCCCTTTGCTGTGAGGTCCTGCCTCATCAGCCCACGGCGCCGCGCAAGCCGGCCTGCCCTCACAAGGAGGTGCCGAGAAGCGAACCTGGGGCCTCTCATATGGTAAACGGGGGCTCTATCCATTGCGCCACACCCGCTTCCTGCCGTGAGGTTGCTGCATCAGCCCACCGCACCGCTCAGGCCGGTGTGCCCTCACAAGGAGGCCTCGGGACGCGAACCCGGGCCTCCCATATGGTAAACGGGGGCTCTATCCACTGAGCCACACCCGCTTCCCCCCCCCCCCATTATTGATCATTAGCGTTGGTATAGTACCTTCTTTGACATTGATACAAGAATATTATAATATTGCTGTCAACTATAATCCATCAGTTACATTAATTGTAGTTTTCCCATGTGTCACCATATTCTAACCATCTTGT
>JAQZBX010099373.1:0-11474 GCA_029593785.1 Cabassous unicinctus
AACTTGATGGCTACCATTAATACCTGAAAGATCTCAAGGTGCAGAAGGAAACCATGATTTAAGCTGGTTTTACTGGGAGTCAAAATGTTTGACCCTTCCAGAATAAATGTTAACTGATGCTATCTGTTGCTATAATGCATATTGTAGTTCAGAATGCATTTTGTAGGTGCTTTATATCACAGGTTTAACAATAACCCAGGAAGGTAAGTATCATCATTCTCTTTTGGTAGATACGAGAGTTCAGGACACCTTTACACTCTGGAAATTTGAATGCAAATTTGAGTGTAAAGATTTTAAAAGCTATTGAGGCCCCTAAGAGATTTCCTCCTATAGGTTATATCTATTAATAATTACTGTATTAGAAATAAAAACTGAAAAAATTATAAAATCTATTTGTTGTTATTTAAAATAATCATACCCCACTTTGTATTAATATACTTTTTGAAAATTACTGAACAAACCAAAAATTTAGTCAGAAAACTGCCCTTATTTTGCATTTTGGTAAATCTCTTTAACACCGGGTTTAACAGAAGACAATTAGATTCTTACGTCTGCTTCTACATTAAATCTTTTCACAATCTTGCCTGTCAGATAGCCTCTGGAAAGCTCCACTGTGCTCTCATGAGAGGCTGAGAGGGAAAAAGCAAATGATATCTTAGTAATATGTGAATATAGTTTTGACTTGCTTGTGGCTCATCTGAAAGGAAATCAAAGGCCCCAGGCATCTCCAAACCACTTTGAGAACTGCTGCTTCAGACCTAGAGAGATTAAGTGCTTGATGGAAGTCAAACAACTAGTAAGTGCCTGACCTAGGATTTGAACCTAAGCCATTTGACATCAAGCCAGCCCAGAATGAGCGATTGTTTGGTACACGTGATGCATAGAGGAGCCCACCGGGCCACAGGCCTTGTGTTTCTATGCTCAATGAAGTCCAGTGCATGCCCCTGACATGACGATTAGGTTGTCACCAACCAATAACTCACCCAGGACAGATCACACTGCTTAGACTTTTTCACCAGTCCCCAGCGTCAGTAGCTGAGGTTGAGGTGTCCTTGCATGGGATGGCATCAATCACACAGATGCTCCGAGGCAGTCGTCATGCCTACCATCTTCTCTGAAGGTGAGAACTTTGGTGGACGCACTCGTCTGTTTTTAGGAATCTAGAGCTTTTACTGAGATTGAGGATACAGTTTCTGGAAGAGAAATCTGACTGAAATCTAAGCAATTCCTCATGCACTAATTATCTGGATATTTTAATTGAATTTATTTTGAATACAAGGAGAAGATCCCAAAGCATTAAGACTTTATATCTGAGAAGAAATCTCTCTAAACAGCCGTAACGGCGTTAAGCCAACATGTCTATAATGCCTCTGATGAAGCAGGAAATCTTCATTAATTCTTAGCTGGGAGTTGGTCTGGGAAATGAAAAATCTCTAAAACAGAGATATGGGCCAGAGAACGTAGATAAGGATATTTTATTTCTTCTTATGTTTAATTACACCTGGATTTGATCTTAAGTCAAAATATATGAATTCATTTAAATAGCTGGGCTGATCAATAGAATAATATCCATTATTTCAATAAATTTTGGAGAGACTAACACACTTATGAACAGGTACATTCCTTGGGGATTTTAAGAAAAGAAATTTGCAGTTCACAAGGCAAGACTAGAAATTGTAATATGGTGAGATAACGAGCATGCCAAAATGAAATGCAGCATTCCACAGGGAGTACACGGAGGCAGTGGCAATGAACCCTACCTGGGAAGAACGATACAGGAATGAGGCTTTTGGGAAGAGGGAAGTCCCCACTAATCCTAACGAAAAAAATGGACATTTATAAACAAAATATATAAGTGAAGACAAATATTGAATGCTCAACTTAATGTGATCACGTTAAAATTTAATAACATCATAGGCTTGATTTTATTGCCCCCAATTTACAGATGACAGAATATGAGATGTAGAATTCACAAATTGCCCAAAGTCATGCAGCTAGTAAGTGGTGTGATTAGTAATTGAACGTAAATCTATTTGAGTTCAAAGCAGATTTCACCGTAGCAATGGCAGCAATGGCATGGAGATGAGAAGAAGCCTGATGTTTCTCTTACAGTGAAGGGACCATGTATTGTCGTGGTTGAGTGGTGGGAGACACAAGTGAGGATGTGTGTGGGGCTAGATCCCAGAGACGACGGGGACCCTATTCTGTAGGAAAGGGGTGGAAAAATATTAATAAGGAAAATGCATGGTCACAGGTGAGTTTTAGAAAGGACTTTTATACAGAACACAACAGATTTCTAGATTATTTGTTTAAAATAAGGAAAATTTTCCATGATTAGCTACTTTTTGAAACCAGAATTCCATATTGAAAAATGTCCAGAGTTTCCAAAAGTAACAGCTTAGGGTCATAAGCACATAAACACAACAAGGGGAAGATGCTGTGGATGGCCTGCTCACGTTTCAAGGGCGCCGAAAGGAGGCATTTTGCTCTGCCCCGAGGCCTTGGTTTTAAACCCCATTTCAATTTGTCATGGTTATGGTTGGAATGGATATATGAAAAGATCAAAGAGTGCTCAGCTATTTGTTAGGAAGTTTTCCTTTGAGCTCAACTCTCTAGGGAGGGATTCTTTCTAATTTGGGGTCCCTTTGAGATTAGTTGTTCCACAGGCATGCCCCCCGCAAAATATGCTGACCTCGACCAAAGCCCTGTAGGTCGCTGAGCGCAGGCTTCTGAAACGGCCCATGTTTGCTGTAACCTCCTCAAAGGCAAAAGCACAATGGCAAAAGGAAAGGCGCTCAGGAAACGAGCGGGGTGTTCATAGAAAGAATACAGCGAAGACAGTTAAAAACAAGACATAAGGTTCATCCAAGCAGCAAATTATGGGTACAAAGTCGTAGGGGAAGAAAGAAATATTCAAGATCAAAGAAGGCAATATTCTGGGTTGTTAAATCGGAGGTGGCTGTAACCGTTAGAATCCCAGCGGACGGTAAGGGCAGCTGGTATTGGGCAAGAAGCAGTGGATACAAGCGTGTGGAAGATCCAGGGGACTTGTGTGGCGTATCCTGAGGAAGGCTGATTTCCTGCGTCGTGTATTGTTATCCTTAGGCCAGAGGTTGAAGTGAAAGGACAAAGCTGCACGTCACCCTGGGCTTCAAGGGAGCCAGCCCTCAGGCTGAGGACTGATCGGCAGCGGTCAGCTTTGGCAGAAGGCAGACCAGGCTGCACAAGGCTCACAACCCCAGAATCGAGTATTTTCTCACCCTCTAACCACAGGTGAATTTATTAACATGGGAGAGGAAAGTCCTCTGCCAGATGAGATGGTCTAGAAGCAAAGCCACCCCAATAGCAAAGAAGATGCCTAAGGCCATGCTGCTCCCCAGGGCTGTTCTCCAGGCAAAGGAGCAGGGCAGCTTGGACAGACGTCTGATTCCAGGGCTGGAGCAAGAGGCATGCAAGATGAGTCTGGAGCAGGACGTGGTTCCAGAAAGCAAGGGAGTGCTCGAAAAGAAAAGGGAAAGAAAAGAAAATCCACCCAGCTGGGGATCTGTCAAAGGGCACAGGGCACCACTGAAGGCCACCAAAGAGCAAAGCTGGAGCAACGTGCATGACAAATAGTCTTAAAGTCTAACCCAATGTATAAAACAAACACCCGCAAGTCCATACTGATGCCAGTAAATTACTGAATAAATGAATTAATGGGGGAAAGAGACAAATCTCTCATGTTGAAGAATTCCAGAAAAGGATGCAGATGCCCTGCCTTCAAGAAGAGGGGGCCTAACTCCCCACTGCTTCCGTGGGGTGGGCACTGTGACTTCCTCCCCGCGAGCAGAGGAGGACAGCACGGGAAGGGGAGAAGAGAACGCGCAGTGGAGACACCTGACAGATGCTAGCTCACCAGGTGAGAAAAAACATCGGACAATTCCGATTGCGGGACATTCGACAAAATACCTGACAAGTATTGTTCAAAACTGTCACGATCCTCAAAAACAGGAAATGCCAAGACACGGTCTCAGCCAAAGGACTCTACGGAGATATGACAAATGCAACGTGGTTTCCTGGGTGGGATCCTGGAGCAGAAAAAAGATGGCATTAGATAAAAACTAAAGAATTGGGATGAAGCGTGGACGCCGGCACACAGCCCTGTCGTGGCAAGTGCGCCACACTAACAGAGGATGCCAGCAGCAGGGGAAATGACTCTCTTTGAAACTTTTCTGTAAACCTGAAACGGTAGAAGATAAAGTTTATTTTACAGAATGGAAGTTTTCCCACTCTAAAATCTTAACGTTTATTTTTCTTTCTCTCTCGCCCCCAATTTTCACCACATGCAGATCGGCACTTGGTGGAGGCCACGCTTGTGAAGAACAGTATGTTGGCATTCTCAGGTCAAATTAATTTTGGGGATTGAATAATTCCCCAGCAGTTAAATCTATCTCAAAAAGATGGCACTTTTCATTTAAATTCAGGTGAAGAACAAGAATTTGAATTTGTCTAGAAACAGGCGAAAGAAAAGAGAGGGTGAGGCATCCACTAGCTAAACCAGAGCAGCACTAGAAACAAAATTCCTGTGTTTTCCTCCTAATTAACTCCTCTCCTACGCCCCACTGCCGGTGTGGGTTCAACGGGACACAGCGGCTAAAACGCAGCATCCAAAGCTGGAAGAGAGAGTAGCTGACACCTTCAGGGACTCTGCCCTCCCCCTACACCGCGTGGGCCTCGAGCTGTCAGTTGCCCCAGCCTTTACTTGCTGAGGACAGCAGGGAAGGAAAAGAGAAATGTGGTTACGCCTGGCCTCCGAAATCACATCCTCTTGAAGGGGACTCCTGCCTGAAGAAAAAATACAGTGTCTGAGCAATAGCAGATAAAGTCCAAATTGTCATCTAGACTGATTTTTCAAGGCTTTATAAATATGAACCAATAACAACATTCACACAATAGAGAAATACATAAAAGGAAACAGCAGTTCAAAAGAGGAATCTAAGCTAAGAAAATAGAAACTATTAAAAAGCCAGATGTTAATAAGTTTTAACACTTAAGAACATGTTGAATTGATTAAAATAAGTGCTGGCAGGTCTGAGAAGGGGGAAAAAAAGGAGAACGATAAGAAAGAGTTCTTGAAAATAGCAGTTTGGTTGCAAAATCAATAAATAAACTCCAATATTAAGAGTGAAAAACACGACAGATATTGCTGAAAACAAACATCATTTAGAGAACCGCCTCAACCTCCTAGAGCATAGCGTGAAGACCACAGAAGGACGCTGTGAGACAGAAGATAAGACCTGGCGGGTAGACCTAGGGAAGGCATTGTTCGCACGATAGGACACTGTAAGAAGAGAATGGAGCAGATGTGGCGAGAGCAATCATTAAAGGAATAAAAGGAGATGAACGACCTGCTGAGGGAAAACCAGCCTTCACATGAAGGAGACCCGCCTTGCGGTGGTTTGAAGCTGCATGTACCCCAGAACAAACAGATTCTTAAGTTCAATCCATCCCTGTAGGTAGAAGCCATTGTCAGGAGGACCGTTTGATGAGGCTACTTCAGTTAAGGTGTGATTCACCTCCGTCAGCATGGGTCTTACCCCTAGTGCTGGAATCCTTTGTAAGAGAATGAAATTCAGACAGACAGAGAGAGCCACAAAAGTAAGGAGCCGAAATCAACGAAACGCGGAAGAGAAGGGAGAGACCAGCAGATGTGCCTTGCCATGAGACAGAGGAGTCAAGCATCCCTGGCAGCCGGTCTCCAGGAGGAGAGCATCGCCTTGATGTGGACAGTTTCCTGGCCTCAAAACCATGAGCGAATGAATTCCCATTCTTTAACCCAACTCATTTCATGGGATTTACATTGGGCAGTATAGGAAACTAAAACACTCATCTACATATGCCTATGGATTTTCCTGAATTCTAAGAATGAAGGGGGAAAGCCTTTAAACATCTGGACAGAAAAATTAGCACTTAAAAGCTAACTTTAATTTTTAAAATAGCAAAAATAAGTTGAAAGAAAGGATGAAGAGCGCAACAATAAGAGCAAAAGTCAAGAAATTGGTAGGCAAAACAAGTAGAATTGGAGATGGTTATACCACAGATGGTTCTTTTAAAAGGTCAGTGAAAGAGACAGACTGCTCATGAGTTTGAGCAATTAAAAAGTGTTGATATTCAACATTAAGAATGAAAAGAAACAACTCAGTACAAGTAACTTTATTTTAAAAAAGAGAATGTTACAGTTTTATAACAATAAAATAAAAATCTAAATAAATTACATAACTTGCTAGAAAATATAATGTTAAAAAGAATCATAGATAGACAAATAAATAAAGAAGAAATGGTAAGCCAGAAAATTTTAAAAATTCAGGAAGTAAATACGCCAATATCTAAGTGCTTTTCTCTTAGGGTAAAGTTAAAAAGGGAAAGGTTTACACTTTCCACTTTGACAGTTATATATTTTTGAAAAAAAAAATTTTCACTTCATACATTTGATTGTATAGTTAAAGAAGTAAAAAGAGAGAAGACAGTCCACACTCCCTATTATTCACTAAACGTTAAGAACTGGTTTTATTCCCTGGTTCATACAAACATTTAGCATATGAATTAATATTTAGTAAGTGAATATAAATGAATATATAATATATTAATAGTATGCCCTTATGCATACGTGTATTTATGTAATGTGAAGTTTTCATATATGTATATTTATTTGTAGTTCATTAACATATTTATTTTCTAATCCATCTGTCCCTGCAACCAGGACTGGTTTCATAGTTCATGGGACCGGGTGCAAAGTAAAAAGTGGGGGCCCTTGTTAAAAAATTGTTCAGAATTTCAAGACAGCAGCGCACGAGACTGCAGAGCGGCAGCCAAGACCTGCGCCTCGTCCCACCGCGCGGCGCCCCAGGCGTAGCTCAAATCCGCTTCCAAGAACCCGCCCTGGCACCGCAGGGGGGCGCCCCTCCTCCGGACCCCATCAAATGCGGGCCGTTGGGCCCTGAATGATGAGCAGCTAGGACGCGCGAGCTCGCGCGCTGTGCATCTGCCGCACTGAGCTGAGCGCGGGACTCGGCTCCGGCCAACCACGCAGTCCCAGCTGAGGAGCGGGGGGCATTGGCTGACCTGGAGGAAGCGCCAGGGCCCCCAAATGCCTGGAAAAGCTTCACATTTGCAGTCCAAATATTCGTATTTAAGCGCCAGCTTCTCCGTTTGTTTAATATATAATTTAAAATAATTGATTTAAACTCTGGCAAAATCGTCATTGGTAAAATAACATCTACATCACAGGGCTGACTAGAGTAGAGCAAGCTCTTTCAGGATCTTTTTAATTAGAGAAGTTGTGGTTTGGCAGAACAATCATGCATATGACACAGGATTCCCATATGCACTCTATTTTTAATACCTTGCGTTGGTGTGGAGCATTTGTTACAATTGGTGATGGCACAGTTTTATAATTATACTATTGATCATAGTCCATGTTTCAATTAGGGTTCACTGCTTGTGTATTACTATACCATGCAATTTTTAAGTTTTTATTCTCTTACATTTCCTCTAATCACTTAACAGGTATCGTGTCTCAGGACTTCATTCCTTTTTTACAGTTGAATAATATTCCATTGTGTCTATATAGCACATTTTGTTTACCCATTCATCGGTTGATGGACACTTGGGTTGCTTCCACCTTTTGGCAATTGTGAATATCAATGTACAAACATCTGTTTGAGTCCCTGCTCTCAATTCTTTTGGGTACAGAGCAGTAAGGTAATTCTATACCTAGCTTTCTGAGGACCTGCCAAACTGTCTTCCACAGATGTTGCACCATTTTACATAAGCGCTTTACATATATCTAATATATGTATATTTCCTTTATTATTAAATAAGAGAAAAGATAAAGTGCTAGAAAGTATTTTGTAAACTGCAAAATAATTTGTAAATACCCATCATATTGCTATCAGTCATTTTCAGTAAGGACACTTTGATCACAAAATTCTCCAGCCATTTTTCTGCAATACTTTGTCATAAAGTATTTGCTTGAAATGCTATTTCAAGTTAACATTAGCAGAGTGCTTTTTCCTATGGAAAATCATTTCTAGCTTCCATTAGAAACACACATAATGATGTACTATTATGAGTTCTTAATTGTACATAATAGAATTTAGTCTACCTATTACAAGCAGAAAGAAATTTAAGAAAGAGTATTAGGCAGTTCATGGAATTTCCAGGACGGCCCAGGAACGATGCTTGGATGTTACACAACCAGGAATAGCATCCCAGCAAAATGCGCAATCAGACAATGGACTGTTGCAGGAAACTACGCTGTGGCCATAGCCTCACTCTTCATTAAGGAGAGCAGACGCTTCTGTCCCAGGCTTTCCAGAAGCTGCCGTCGGCTGGAATAGTGCTGCTGCCTCACTGTGCTTCCTTCAGCCTCTGAGACATCTGTGGGTTCAGCGTCTTGACAGAAGCACAGAGACAAGCGTAAACCTTGCGGCAGGAGAGTCTAGAAAATGTCAACTTAAGCTTTCCAGCCTTTCTGGTATAGGAAAGCAATCAAGAAGGAGTTTGGAGGGGGAGTTAACCTACAGCACCTGTGAACTAAACATGAGGCAACGTGATGACGACAGACAGGACGAGTTTCCACCAGCACTCCTGCTCCCTACCCCTCCCAAGCACTGAGATAATGGCCTTGGCAGGTTAACTCTGCCAACACAGCTTTCCTTTCCTCCCACGCACTGCACGCTCTCATTGACACCAATTACCTGCCTGGAATGACAGTCCTCAAATGAAAGTGAGAAAGATCACGCCAGGTTTCAGTTGCCTCTGAAGGACGCTGCCTGAGGCTTGCACGAGGTCAAAGTCATACAGTGCAAGCCTGGGCAGCCAACCCAAAAGCGTCTTTGTGCACAGGAACGATAATTAAAGGGTAAGTCATAAAAGAGAAGTCGCCATATAAATATAAGGACAGCACTGTGGAATGATGGAAAACACACTTCTAGCTCATGTTGAAGTTGAGAGAAGGATTGCAAGAATCAAGGACAAAAGAGCTAGCTGTCATCCAGCATGCACTTTGGGCAGGCTTCCTTTTCTAGGAGGTTTATTTGTAAGACAGAGATCTGGGTGTCTTCCCTGTCTCATTCATCCAAACGAAGGGAAAGGATAGGAGGAGTGATATTTTTTTAGGCTCTGTTTTGTGCAAATTGCTGGGCTAGGAACACAAACATTAAGAAAAAGACAGTTGTTCCACAAATCACAATCATCTCAATTAGCTCCTAGCTCACAATGAGTTCACATATTATAAGGAATGAGAAAATTTCACAAATTAATAAAATAGTCTTGATATTAAAAGAATCCTAAGATAAATACAATGAACAGAAAAAAATGTCATTGCAGGGCCAGTGATGCATGTAGTGGGAAAATCACAGGCTCCAAATGAAGCAGAGTTTTTGGGGTTTTTTTGGTCCAGGTTTTACTTCCTTCATAACTGCATAATGGGGCTATTATTAAAAACCTCTGGGCTTCAGTTTTCTCAGCTGAAAAGAAATGGACCATGTGGCTGCCTAATAAGGTTGCAAAAGGGATTAAGTAACACAGAAAGTGACAAGTACAAAGCAGTGCTCATGAACTGGTAGTTGAAGTTCAAGAACCCTAAATTAAGGTTCAAGAAAGGGAGAGATTGTATTTGTTCAGGGGCAGCAGCTGTCAAGGAGAATGTTTTTCATAGCATACTCTATTTTCATGGGGCCAGAAACCTAAATAGGGTGTGGGCAGAGGTGGAGGGAAAGCACTCCAGATGGAGGGAAGGTACAATGCAAGGTACAAAGGCAAGAAAGATCCAGAAAGGATGCTGAGGGAGATGCCAGGTGGAGCAGATCAGCTAGAGCTCGGTGTGAAACGGAGGTGGGGAAGGGCCGATGCAGGCCACGGCCTTCCTTATAGAGAGGATGATTTTATAAAGGGAAGCCACTGAAAGGTTTCCAATCGTGCCTTAAAGCAGTGCTTTAGGACGATTAAAGTGATCAGGACTTAGCTAAGATTGTAAGACTTAACAGTAAAACTCTCTAAAACTTATGGTCATGGGTTCCAACCTGGAGTGCTGCTTACAGCATGTGGGAGCACTCGCTGAAATTTAAATTCTTGGCTAGAATCAGCAGAGATTCTACAGCAGTAGACCTACGTCGGCTCTCAGGTGTAGATCGAAGGAGGCTCGTGCATGATTCCAAAAGAGCCAGTCTGGCCCAAACAGCTAAAGCTTTTGCCCTTTGAATGGCAATTGCATGATCAGAATCGCAAGTGACCTAATAACCATAAACCGGCAAGCATAATTATACTGCTAGTTACAGAAGGAAAAATGAGTTGCTGATAAGTGCCCAAGTCAGAGCTCCACACCCGGCAGATTGGGGCGCTCGTCAGGTGCTGTGCTCCTCCTGTAAGGTGTGCTGGGGAACACGCTGTCCCAGGTCCTGGCAAAAGGCCAGTGCTGACTTTTGTATCTTACCGCTTGTCACGTAGCAGCTCCCACATTAGCTGGAGAAATATCAATTTACCAAGCTGACAAGGTTGTCTAGTTTGGGATAAAGGTGAGGCAGGATCAGTGTTTTCTGATCACTACGTAATCAGGAGGAAGGGGGCAGGACGAAGGCAACCTTTCCTCTCTTGGTCTGCAGAGCACCTTTGGGAAACTTTTCTTTTAGTTTCTGGCTGTTCAAGCAAATACCATGAAGTGGTTTGGCTTAAACAATGAGAATTTGTTCTCTCATTTTTTTTTATTTGAGAAGTTGTGATTTAAAACAATCACGCATACCATACAGGAATCCCTTACATTGCCCCATCACCAACCCCTTTACCTTGTTGTGACACATTTGTCACAAATGATGAAAGAACATCATCATGATATTACTGCTATCTATAGTCCATACCTTATATTTGGTGTACTTTTCCCACAGACCATCCTATTATTGATACCATGTGTTAGTATTGCATGTTTGTTATAGTTCATGAGAGAACATTCTCATATATTGTTAACCAGTCCATCATTCATCATGGGAGTCACTGTGTTATACGGTCCCTTGCCTTGCACAATCCATCCAAAGTGCCCCCTCAGTGGCTCTCAGTTTCACCAGAGTTGTGCTGTCATCAGCTCAGCCCATTTCAGAATGTTTTCATTACTCCAAATTGAAAACTTTCTCTCTCTGTCTGAATTTCACTCTCTGATAAAGGACTCCAGCAGTAGGTTCAAGACCCATCCTGACTGAGGTGGGACCCAGCTTAACTGAAGTAGCCCCATCAGAAGGTCCTCCACACACGGGATGAACAATCACACCAATAGATTAAATTTAAGAACATGTTTTTCTGGGGTACATACAACTTCAAGCCATCACCCATGAAGCGAAAAGATGCCAAAGAAAATCAGGGAGGAAAAGATTCCTATTGTAGCTTCAAGCAAAGCTCCACAGAGGATGACCTAAAGAGTCATTAGGCAAGCTTTCTGCATGAGG
>JAQZBX010099374.1:0-11481 GCA_029593785.1 Cabassous unicinctus
CCCTGCTTGTTTGTCTTTTTTTTTTTTTCTTTTTTTCTTTTAGTTACTGATCTACTCTACCTATGCTATTTCTTTTCACTCCGTCTTTATATCTTTTGTTTTCTGTTGTTGTTCTTTCATTCCAACTCTTTTATTTGGTCTCTAATTTTTCTTGTTTGTATTTCTCCCTCTCTCCTTTTTTCTGTTTACTTCCTTTATTTTTTACTTTTCTCTTTCTCTCTTTTCTCTTTTCTTTTCCCCTCTTCTTGCCATACCAGCATTTTAATTCATTCTATATATTTTTCTCTATTCTGTTTCGTTTCATTGTTTCTATTCCACTTTTCAAATCTTACTCCTCTGTGCCTCTTACTTGTGTTAATTTCCTAGGTCTTATACGGTTGCTCTCCTACCTTTACTACTATTATTACTATTATTTTTTTAACTTCCTATCTCTTTCCTTTTCTTTGGTCCTAATTTTTTTTCTTTCAAAGGAACACAGACAGATCTCTCTCACAAAAAACAGCTGAGTGGGGGCAAAATCCTGCTGGAGTGAGCTGTTTTGGAAACCCACAGAGCAGGAGGCTTCAGGGAATCGCTCTGGAGGATGCTGGATAAAGAGATAAATCCCTCAAGGTGCTGCTGGCTTGTTTCTTGGTTGCTGTGTTTTCTCTTCCTTGATTTCTCCTTTTCTGTGTATACTGATTTGATAAATCCCTCAAGGTGCTGCTGGCTTGTTTCTTGGTTGCTGTGTTTTCTCTTCCTTGATTTCCCCTTTTCTGTGTATACTGATTTTGTCTATCAATGCTACTTCTTTGCCTTCCTTTATCTTTCTATCTTCCGCTTTCTGTTGTTGTTCTTACATTCCACCTCTCTGTTTAGTCCTCAACATTTCTGATTTTTCTTTCTTGACTATCCTGTTTTCTTTCATTAACTTTTTTTCTTTTTGTCTTTTCTTTTCTCTTTCCCTCTCTCCTCATCATTCTGGCCTTTTAATTTATTCTATGTATTTTTCTCTATTCGGTTTCTCATTTCATTGTTGGTACTCCACTTTTTTATTCCTATTACTCTACACTACTTACATGAGTTAAATATTCATTTTCCAAGGTTATATGGTTCCTCTTCTAACGATTACTATTATTATTACTATTATCCTTTTTCTTTTCTTACCTCTTTCACTTTATCTGGTCCTAATTTTTTCCTTCAAGAGAACATAGACAACAGCAAGGAAGTAGAATAACAGGAACAAAGTGTCAAAGAGAAAACTTAACACACACATAAAACAGCAATTAAATAAAACCCTAGAGTAAAGAGAGAAGCTAATCAATGGAATACACCCATCAAGATAAAAAGATGACCAGAAACCAACATAAAATTACAAACTACACTAAGAAACAGGAAGACATGGCTCAGTCCAATGAACAAATTACAAACCAGGAAGAGATGCAGAACATCAAACAACTAATCAAAGCTGTCCAAACAAATATCACGGACCAACTTAATGAAGTAAACAAAGAGATTAAGGATATTAAGACGACACTGGGAGAACATATTGAAGAAATTGTAAACATACAAAAAAGATAACAGATATGATGTTGATGAATGGCACAATCCAAGAAATCAAAAAGACACTGGAAGCACATAACAACAGATTTGAACAAGTGGAGGAAAGAATTAGTGATGTGGAAGTACATCTGAAATCAAACAGATAGTAGAACAGATAAATAAAAAGATAGAAAAAATCCAGCGGGGACTTAGGGATTTGAATGACAACACAAAATGCACAAACATATGCATTGTACGCATCCCAGAGGGAGAAGAGAAGGGAAAGGGGACAGAAGGAGTGCTGGAGAAAATAATGGCTGGAAATTTCCCAGCCCTATTGAGGGAGATGGATGTACATGTCCAGGAAGTGCAGCGCACCCCAAACAGTATAAATCCCAACAGGCCTACTGCAAGACATATACTTGTCAAACTGCCCAATACTCAAAACAAAGAGAAAATACTGAAAGCAGCAAGAGAAAAGAGAACCATCACATAAAAGGGAAGCTCAATAAGACTAAGTGCTGATTTCTCATCTGAAACCATGTAGGCAGAAAGCAGTGGCATGACATAGTTAAAGCACTCAAAGGAAAAAAATTCCAACCAAGAATTCTTTATTCAGCAAAGCTGGCATTCAAAAATGATGGAGAGTTCAAAATATTCACAGATAAACAGAAACTAAGAGAGTATGCCTGGGGTGTGGGGGTGGATAAATAAATAAATCTTTTTAAAAATTTTTAAAATTTATTTTAAAAGATACTTAGATTACATAAATTGTTACATAAAAAAATATAAGGGATTCTCATATGCCCCAATCCCCAGACCTCCCACTTTTCCCCACATTAACAACTTCTTTCATAAGTGTGCTATATTCATTGCAATTGATGAACACATTTTGGAGCACTGCCACTAAGCATGGACTGTAGTTTTACACTGTAGTTTACACTCTCTCCCACACAATTCTGTAGGTTATGGCAGGATATATAATGGCCTGTATCTGTCACCATAATGTCATCCAGGTCAATTCCCAGTCCTGAAAATGTCCCCATATCACACCTCTTTTTCCCTTTCCCTGACTTTAGCACCTCCAGTGGCCACTGTTTCCACGTCAATGATATAATTACTTCCATTGCTAGAATCACAATAACTCTATAGTAGAATACCAGTAAGTCCACTCTAGTTCATATTTTATCCCCCAATCCTGAGGATTCTGGGATGGTGATGCCCACTCCACCTCTAATTGAGAGGGGGCTTCGATCCCTTATGGCTGATAGATGGGACTCTCTTGCTTGCAGTTGTTGTAGACTCTCTCAGTTCCTTGGTATGGTGGTTGTCCATCCTCTCCTCCTTGTTAGTTGTCCTGGATGAGCCCAATGAACTGGGGAGTAGGTGTAGCAACTCCGCTGAGGCTCAGGGCCCAGGCGGCACATGGACAGCCCAGAGATTAAAGTCTCTTGGACATACACCTACCAACTCCAGCACCAACTTTAGGTTCAAACAAAAAGGACAGAAAAGGCATGTGTAGAGGAGTCACATCTGAGTCCAACTCTGTCACACTTGGGAGCACAATTTCTAAAGTAGGGCCCACTGGCAAGGCACCAAATTCTGGAGCTATCTGCCATAACCACAGGACCTGGATGTCTCCGGAGCCCTCAGGAGCCCCACTGTTTGGGGTAGTGTCCACTTTGGTCGTCTATGAGATCCTGCTGGGACGTGCATAAGCGTTACCCCTCTGATGACCTCCCAACTCACTTTGAAGTCCTTAGCCATATAAACTCATTTGTCTTTACCTTTTCCCCCTTTTATTCAAGGTCTTTTTCCAGTTGTATCACCAGTCAGTGCTTGGTAGTAATCCCTCAGAGCCAGGGAGGCTCATCTCCAGGAATCATGTCCCTCCCTGGGGTGAAGGTAATGCATCCACATGCTGAGTTTGGTTTAGAGAGAGGCCACATTTGATCAACAAGGAGGCTCTCAGTAGGTAACTCTTAGGCACCCTACACTAGGCCAAGTTGCAAATTCAAAAGCAAAAGACTCATAAATATAGTCGTCAATATCAAGGGCCCGTCCATGGATCACCCTCTTTCAGAAGTCATTGCCCCTGCACTTGGGGGATTGTTGCGGTTCCATTAGAGAATGTGGCAGAGCTTCAGGATGGGAATTCAACAGTCTTTTGACTGCTGTGTGAATCTCTACAACTGTGGCAATGCCCCATGAACATTTGAACATATTTATATACCTTATATGTATGCCCAGGTGAACTTCCTCCCATGTGTTCCATATCACTTACACCCCACACCAATGATCCTCCCCTGCCTCAGTTGTAACCCTTCTGTGATCCAAAACTTCTTAAAAAATGAAGGCAATAAAACAGCCAAATACAATTAATAAGAAAATGAAGTAATAATGATAGGTTTAAATATAATAAATAAAACAAAGTTTTAAAGAAACTAAAAATTAAATTAAATTAAAAGATTGGGGTATTAAAAATAATGAAAAATATTTTTAAAAATTTTTTGACATTTTGCCTTTCATCACTGTAATATCTGGTATCCTGTATGTACAGCGACATTTTCTTCCATTTATTCCCCAGTGTCTTACTTTTTTTCATTTTGTTTTCAAAGAAATTTTAGGCCACAGTAAAATCAAATACAGAATACAGGGAACTAGAGATTGAGAAATGACTGCTAAGTGGTGTGGAGTTTTCTTTTTGGAATAATGAAATTGTTCTAAAATTTTCGGTGGTGATGAATGTGCAACACTGTGATTATACTAAAAGCTACTGATTGTATACTTCGGATGGACTGTATGGTATGTGTATATATCTCAATAAAACTGCTTTAAATATATATATTAATACAATAAACTAGAGAGACAGAAGCAGAATAGCAGCTATGTATGGCAGGTGAAGCATACAGAGAATGAGAGATGATGAGTTTTTGCCTGTTTTTGGTTTGTTATTATTATTACTAGAATAATGAAAATGTTTAATAATGACTGAACCGACGAATACACAACTATGATTATACCAAATGCCATTGGTTGTATACTTAGATGGATTGTATGTGTTATTAATATGTATCAATAAAATTGACTTGTTTAAAATAAAGAGGATGACAAGAACTCCTCACCAGATTTAGCTGAATTCTCAAGTAATGTTTAAAGAGGTCTTAGAACTCCTTTGCACGAATAATAGCTAATACTTATTGAATGCTTTTCATGTACCAAACAGTGTTTACTTGTTTTATACACATTACATCATTTAATTCTCACAAAAATCTCATAAGGTGGTATCACAACTCTAATGAAGTAGGTATTTTCATTGCCTCATTTAACTTGATGAGGAAACTGAGGCCCAGAATGCTTAGATAAACTGCCAGGTCACACACCTACAAAATGTGGAATAAGGATTTGAATTACATGCAGTCTGTTTCTAGAGCCAGCCCATTTAACAAAGCCACACCTTTGCTAATTATTACATTAACCTTCATGCTCTTCCTTTTGCTAGCAGCTGGAATAACAGATGGCATAGGTTTTTCTTCAGCTAGTTCAAAGATAACTAACCATATTCAGAACCAGATATAAAAGTGAGGAATCTGGATTGTATCCAGAGTCCAATCAATGGATGCCATGGGTGCTGAAAAGAAGAAGAGGAACCAATACTGATAGTTTAATTTTTAGCAAAACTTTGCAAGCTCTTTTGGTGTTTATCACAATACCCACGCACAATTGATGATTTCTTAACATGACAAGTACACATAATTTCTTTAACTTTACCCAGCAATTTCTAATCATCATAATTCCTTTGGCAAAATATTTTACATACTGCAGTTCCAAAATATTTCTATATTACTCATCAGGAGTAAGATAACCAGACTGTGATGGGGGCATGGGAATGGGGGGAAGGGGTAAGGGGAGGGAGGGAAGTTTATGCTTCTCTCACACATCCTAACAATAGTCTCATCTCTCAAGAACCTTCCCCAGACAGTCAAGGGAATTGCTTTCCCTCTGGGCCTATTCTCAGATTCCCTCTTGGAATTGCCCTTAGTAAATAAACAGGAAGTCTACCAGGGGGTAGTAAAGACACCAAGCAGCCTTTGCCCTCTCACCTCACTGTTTATGAGACCAATCAAAAGATTTTTTGAGAAAGATAAGGTAGAGTTGTTTGCTTCATTTGGATGAGAGGGCAAAATTTGATCCCGTGTGAAATCCTGGAACAGTACTAGAAAATTATGATATTATGATGAAAGAAAATTGGGAAACCTAAATAAGAAAGAGAGACAGAGAAAGATTTAAAGAAGTTCTTCTGTTTGATAAAATCCTGTGTTACATTTCTGCAGGGGAAGCAGGTCATATGTGTATGCCTTGGAAATCTTAAACCCAAAGTTTAAGAAAATTCAAGACACAAAAGTAAGGATATAATATGATACCTTGTATAGCAAGTCACCTGCTCTGATGGGATAAGGAAATAAATTTAAAAATCCAAAGACATAAATGGAAGAAAATATTTGCAGACTACCATATTTTCACAACTAAAATAAGACTGAAATAACAAGTACTTCATGAAGTAGGTTAGATAATATCCCACTTCTGTGTGTTTTCATTACCTCTTGCAGTTCACATCTATCTCTTGTCTTTCCCAGTAACTCTTTAGCAGGGAGTTTGCCAGCCATATTCATCACTAGCACTCAGCCCTAGCACAGTATCCAGCTTCTAGTATGTATTCACTCACTAATAATGAATTATTGAGTAATAGTTTCTGAAGAGCTAAATGTAAAATTCAAGTAAAGTAACTATGATTATTTCCAAATAATAGCAAAAATGCTTCAGTTCCCTGCTTCTGCTTTCTTCTACCCTGAAAATAAAATTATCTGGATCCTTTGAAATTCTGAATTGTAGTAAAGGAAGTGTCTAATCTGGTGAAAACTGGAGATTATCGATATTCAAAGCAGCCATTCTCATATAAATAGTTGATTGCATAAGACAAAATGCAGTGAAATGATGACATTTATATACAACTTGCTTTTATATGTCAGTGCTTGTTTAGTCTAAGACAGAAAACCTTCTTTTACATTTCAAGTGAATCTATTTGTTGAATACACTTTCTAAATAACATTTAAAAATTATTTTGAGTCTGCTGATACACCTAATTTGTTTCCGATGACCCAGTCTGATAACTGTGCAATCTAGAAATACAGTAACAAGAATAACTCAACAAATGGACAGAAGATGATAAACTGATTATTGCAGATGAAAACATATGTTTTGTTTACTCTCGTGGAGTTGTGAAGGGCTGTCATTTCCACTGTACATACAGTGATGAAAAAATATCTCAGCGATTTAGGGTCTTATGCTATGAAGCCCAGTGAGCGAAAAGCTTTATTTACTGCTTTAATTTTTTTTTCTATCCTTAAGTTAACTGAGGAACTCCAGAGTAACTTTCTGGCTCATGAGCCTAAGGACAGCCTGGGAACCACTGGCAAAAATGTCATAGGAACTTCATATTCATTTTCTGCTATTTGGATCAATTAAATAGAAAAATACAGAGGCCTTTTTCAAAGAGTAGAATGCCCGAGGCGATTTGCTGGATAAGGATTTTTAGATTCATCTTTACTTTGTTCAAAAGAGAATCATCTCCCCTTTTCATAGAAAAGGGTGCAAACAATAACACCTCCAAAGTGCAAAACAAAAAAGCCCTCTTTCAATGCCATGCTGTTTCCTCTCCTGAAAGCTGGCAAACAGCTTGCTTGGCAAATAAATAAATATGTAAATAATCTGAAATCAGCAACTTCTGGGCCATTGGTAAAAAAGTATCTCTAACCCTTTCTTAAGCCAACCTAAAAAATCAGCCCTGAGGAAGTATGTGGAATGAAAGCAGTCAGATGGTGGCACAGAAGAGAGAAACCAGGTCAGACGTGCTTATCCTGTTCATTACAGTATCTGCCTTTCTCACCCTTGTACATTTCTGTTTTATTTGTTCTCTGAACCCTAATGTCTTAGTTTGCTAGGCCTTCCAGAATAAAGTACCCCAAACTAGATGGCTTAAAACTGCAGACATTTATTGTCTCACAGCTCTGAAGGCTGAAGTCAAGGTGTCAGCAGGACCATGCTCCCTCTGAAGTCCTTAGGGAACAATCTGTTCCATGCCTCTCTCCTGACTTCTGGCAGTGGCGGACAATCCTTGGCATTCCTTGGCTTATGGCATAACTCAATCTCGCCTTCACTGACAAAGCTATCTTCTCTCTTTGTGTTTGTCTTCCCTCCCCTTCTTACTAAAGATGGATTAACGGTCCGCGCTTCTCCTACACCACCTCAATTTAACTTGCCAGATATCCAAATAAGGTCACCTTCTGAAGGTACTGGGGATTAAGACTTCAACATATCATTTTTGGGGACACAATTCAACACATCACTAAGAAAGAATTTTCACTACATTAGGAATTTTTACTCAACAGACTAAGTCAAGAAGTGTTGAAACTAAGTGAAATAGGTTTTGGTGATATGTTTATTGTAGTATTATGATGTAACAATGAAAAACCACATAGGAAAGAGAGAAATATAATGTCTTGAACTATAAATACATATACAGTCTTCAATAAGTCTACATGATTTATTTTTTCAAATGTCTGCAGGCATCAAGCTAATGGACCAGAGACATAAATGGAATAAGGAAACTTCAAAGCCATTAGTAAAAAATGAAGCAAACCTATTTTTATGCACCAAAACAAGGTAGAACATAAATATATGCTTTCATAATAGGATAATCTTACAATGTGGTAAAATGATGTCTCTGACATTTTGCAAAACCAAGGAAGAACTATTTACATTTTTGTTGCCTGTTACTCTAGGACCTTGCTCCTCAAATAAGCACATTAGCTTAAAAATAGAACACATAAGTGGGAAGAAAGAATAATTCTCTGTTCCCTCCTTTTGATTGATCTCTATTTAATTTAAAATCAGTCAACAACTATTTAAGGATCCACTGTGCCAAGAACTACAGAGAGTTAAAACAGAAAATGAAGGTTCAGTTTTTCTCTAAGGAGTTTACAAAATAATGGAATTAATAGGACAAATATAAGTATTGATCTTTTTGCTTTATTTCACTAAAGAACTACAAAAACAACTATCCAGATAAAAAAACAGCAATAGAGTGCTCCATCTGCAAAAAATTATCTACTGCAGAAAATTATCTCAAAGTAGAGACTGAGGGGAAGAGAGAAGAGATAAAATTGATTTTTTCAGTCTGGATTAAATGAGAAACTATGTAACTATATAAAATGAATACCACTAAGAGCTGCACACAGGAGGCACTCAATAAATAATATGTAATATAAATGTTATCAACTTTTTTATTACTCCTTATTACACTACTCCAATGTCCTCAGACTGCTATGGTTTTAGGCATCTACTGCCTTCCAGTACATATCTCCCCTTAATGCCCATACTTGTTTCTAGGTCTACTCCTAGGAGCTATACAAAATCACTATTTTCTACTACATGATAATGTCATTATCTGAAAAGAGGCCCTGCTGCCACACACCACTTTTTAAAACATTCTTTATCCTCAATTTTTACAAAGAAGCTAAAGCAAAGAAACATAAAATAACTTAGCTAAACAAGGGCCCAAATTATTAACAGGTGGAGCAAGGCTTTGAGCCCACATTGGTCTGATTTCAAAGGCCCTGATTGTTGTACTCAAATTGATCATCCCTGATCTTCATGTTTTTGTTTGTGAACATCCTAGACTCTCTCCTGCCTTGAAGACTTTGTACTAGCTAGTTCCTCTGCCTGGATCACTCTTCCCCCAGTATTCTAGCAGTCCATTCATGTGCAGCCTTCAAATGTTTGCTCACAAGTCATTTTCTCAATGAAGCCAACCCTGAAAACTCTTCTTTAAAATTACAACTCCACACCCTGTATGCCGATCCACACCCCTTCCTTGCTTTATTTTATTCCATAGCACTTATCACTTTCTAATATACTGTGTAGTTTACTTGTGTTTATTATCCATCTTCCTATACTACAGCAAAGGTTTTTGACTCCTATATTCTAAGCACCTGGAACAATGACTGGCAGGCATGGTTCTAAGCCAGGGTACCTAGCTGGGCCAATAGAGCAGCCCCCTTTGGTCACACTCCCTGAAAAGGGTACAATCTGTATAATCGAATATACAATGACCAAGTACACTGCAAAAATTAATGTTTAAACAGTTACTATAAAAGGTAACTCATAAGCCATGTCATCCTTAGATGGCTATGATTGTTAGACGCTTTATAAAAAACCATCCTCTCCTACAACTTCCATGAATTATTACGTGCCCTACACCCAACATCATATAGAATTAATCCACTTTCGTCATTTACATTATACTGCTTCAGTCCTGTGACTTGAACCCCAGCTTCACTCCCAAAGCCCCAAATAAGTCCTTCATTGTCTAAGGCAAGCATTTTACAATATTGTTTTAAGCAAAACTCATGATCATTTTCCTTGTCTAGATGAAAAGCAGTTTGCAGTTATCTTCCTTTAAGAGTATTGCTCAGAATGCTCCAATATGTGTTCATCAATTGTAATAAATGTACCACACTAATGAAGGATGTTGTTAATGTGGGAAAGCATGGGAGGGGTAGGGAGCGGGGCATATGGGAATCCCCTATATTTTTTATGTAATATTTATGTAATCTAAGTATATTTAAAAAAATAAATAAATATAAATAAATAAGTAAATAAAAATAAATTAGAAGCTCTCATAGCTTTTTCAGGCTAAAAAAAAAAGAGTGTTGCTCAGAATTATAACCAGAAAATATGTCACTTTCAATACAGATCACATAGTCCTTCAGTGAAAAAGACAAACTAGAAGGGAAAAAAAAGTTTAAGCATCATTCATCACTTTAAATAATTCCAGCACATGCTAGGCACATAAAGGCTACAACTCCATCCTATTTGCTGTTTGACAAGAGTACTTTATGCAAATTAATCAATTAAAAAGATGTTTGCAGCAGGGATCTGGGCAGCATCTCAGGCAGGCTGGGGATCAGGTGAACTCCAAGCTGATTCTTTGCTATCACCTCTCTCTACCTCGTCTCACCAAAAGCCTTACAGGGAGCCACACAGACCCAAGGAGATGCCATCCTCACCTGGCCAACTAAGAACAGCATTCGCCATTCTCATAAAACTTCTAAGGCTAACTTCCAGGAAGATGGCATTGAATTAGGTAGGCAGAGCTCAACTCACAAAAAACAATGGAGAAAGGGCAAAAACCTACTCCCAGGAGCTGCTTAGGGGAGAGTGGGAAAGAGAAAAAGAAACCAAAGGAAAACTGTGAGTTACTCACCCCTGTGGCTGGGAAAGGCACATAAAATCCCACCCTTAAGGCAAATAGCCTCAGTAAAACCCCTGGCTCACTGCAGCCAACTGAGTGGGAAAGAACGTTCCCTGGGAGAAAGAGAGGTCTGGCAGAGGGTGGTGAGTGGTTTCTTTTCGGTGAGTTTGGCCAGCCGAGCCCCCTTTGAATCTCAAAAAAATACCCCAACCAGCACTGAGAGGCCCCAGGGAGGGCGGGAGAGGGGGGATCTGATCAGGTAGGCTCTCACACCCAGCCACCCCAGGAGAAAAGAACTAGGTCAGGGAGCAGGCAGAGACAGGCACCTAACCAGCCTGGCTCTGGAAAACCATGGGAAGCCCAACATGCCTGTGGGACTAGGGGCAGGAAGAGCCAGATAAATTTTCAGAAGCCTACTTAACCTGTGGAGTGGGTGTAGCTCAGCATAGGAATTCCTGCTTTGTATATAGGAGAGGTCCCTGGTTTGATTCTTGGTACCTCCTAAGAGAAGGGATCCAGAGAGTGATCCACTGGGTTATCAGGCACTCAGCCAGCATCTTATAAAGAGAAGGTAAAGACTGAGATTGTTTTTGTTGTTTTAGGTTTTTTTGATCTGTTATTTTTTTTTTATCAGTTCTTTTTTTTTT